>JAQBSW010001804.1:0-107500 GCA_029291075.1 Eudiplozoon nipponicum
TTTGGTAATAAATTTTGTTGAATCATTTTTTGAGCAAATGTATTAAATTAAAATATGAAGACAAAACATGTTAATTTAGTATTGTTAATACGCAATTTTAAGTTGTAGCCTTCCATAAATAAAAAATTTTAAGAACTTCCGTAAAATGGAATTAATTTAGGCTAAATAGTCAATGCAAAACTGAATCAATTATGAGCAGTTAAAGGTGGTAATGAAAAATTTCCGTGTATGCTTGTTGTGATATGATAGATTGCTCTACATAGACGATAGGGCATCAAATTTTATTATCTTCAAATTTACTGCATCATATAATGAACAATTGAATATTCTAAAAACAAGCCTAGTGTAAAAGTAAGCCATGTTTTATTGTAAATGCTTTATTTAATAGGTTTGTTTTATAATTTGCTATTAATTTGAGGCCGTTTACTCCTAGGACTCACAAATAAATTGAGGCATAATCTACCCAAGACTCTTATACTTGCTTATGGTTTAAAAATGTGTTTACTTTTGGCTTTCTCTTACTTGTGCAGCGGCATCAAACAAAAGTACAACAAAATACGGAAGAATAAGTGGTTAATTCTCGTTTTAAAAAATGAGTTAAAGCATTTATATTATTATCCGTGAAATCATTTATTGCGCAATTGTAAAATCTGTATAAATTTTGCAAGATATGCAAAAATTTAAAGTCCGCTATGGCATAAATATTTCTCATCTAGTCCAGTACATTATTTATAAACCTTATAGGGGTGTGAGAAAAATATTTCCTTTTCAATATATGTATCGAAGTTTGATTCTCGTTATTCAATATGCCGTTGTGTTCATTTAATAAACAAGGAGTGACGGTGTTTTTGCTATTTTGTACGAATAGTTAGACACAATTGGTAAGATGCTTATCTAATATTTGCCAACTTGATTTAATTCTATGGTAAATTGCCCTGTCTTTCCTAGAATATTTGTCTCGGAAGCAGAATCATTGAAGCGTCCACCAAAATACTAAATAGCCACTATACAATTATTATAATCAAGGTTGCGGTCTTGATATAAACACCACTATACACTTTGACAAAATGGTTAAAAACTAAGCTCGTTTGGCAATGCTTTACGTTTTAGAAGTATTCAATATTTATTGACGGATTTAGTTCTTTATCGAAATAATGGAATTTTCAGTAAGTTGCCACATAAATCTGGTAAATATTATTTTTTTCAAAGTATGGCTTATACGTATGTTTCGAATATCATTTGAATAAAAAGTCGAGTTGAAATAATATTTTGGGTATATATATATATATATATATATATATATATATATATATATATATATATATACGGTACTCACACGAGTTCAAAATCTCGAATCATATAATCCTAAAATAAATAGGCCGTTATTTCGTGGCGAAAAGTAAAATAATAGCATCCATGATTGCTACACTGTTAACATTTACGTGTAACCCATTTGTAAACAGTTTAAAATGTGAACAGTATTTAGAACAGGAATATGTGCGGATATACTCAAGACTTAACTATGGAAATACGCGTTTAAGCACAAAGACCACAGTGAAAAAAACTACAGGAAGTAAGACACTCGCTGATAACATAATCAACTGGAAAAACGTGTACCGACATACGCATGAAAAAACGGACTTAGTACATTTCTACTATACGATCGATTTTTCTATTAACTTGTGTTCATTTTACGTAGTCTGTTTTTAGTTTCTAAAATAAATGGACATCTTTGCTGCTAGCGGTTTAAAGGTTCTTGCAAATCCAACAGCGTAGTACCTGAGTTTATATCGGCCTCAAATTAAAGCCAACAAAATCTTAAACCTGCATACACATGTGATGTGGGGAATTGGCAAACTGTTTCGTAATACAATCCATCGAAGCTCAGAAACTTAAATCAATAAGATTAATTATGGATATCTGCGTGTTAGGCTTGTATGTAATTAATTTGTCGTCTCCTATTTTTCTTCTAAGCGGTTAAAGTATATTTTCTTTCAATTTGCTCTGTTGTCGATATCGGAAGATGTGATTCCTTCATTGGGCCTAAATAAAATGCACTAAATTGATGTCTGAAACGAGGTAACTAATTATTACGAGTTTGCTGCAAAAAACGATAACAACCAGTAAACTGACACTGAAAATAAATGAACAGGACAATTTTGCTAGTAATAAACAGAATGAAGCATTTGTGAGCTACTTTAATTTGTCAAAAATATGAATATTCATGTTAGCTGTATGCCATCGACAGCCTCAATAGCCATGTGTCTTCGAAATATATTTGGTGCTGGAAAATATACAAACAAGAAGTAATCCCTGTCCTTATCACATTCAGTGACAATGCGTGTGGGAGAATTAGTCTTCAATTACACAAAATATTTTTACTCGATATGAATACATTAAATATATTTAAGATTTAGAGTAGTGCTTTCGCTTTATCTTATCAACTGTTTTGCTGAAGAAATGGAGCACAATAATCAATTTTTTAAATAGAGAAAAGCTTTCCAAACACAACTTACACAAAAATTATATCAATCCAGATAAATCAAAAGGAAGAATCATTGTCAAACAAGGTGTCTAATAACCATTGCTGGGATTTAATTTCAAATCTAATCAAATAGAAATATCTGGCTTAGAACTAATAAACGCTTTTTTTCGATAATTTATCAAACTAATTATATATATATATATATATATATATATATATATATGTATATATATTGGGTGTGTGTATTAGTGTGTAAACAAAAATATTAATCTAAATGAAAATAAATATAAATTGAGAGAAAATGAGCGCCATCTGTGGAACCTTCATCTGTGGTCATTCTCAGAATGAAATTCAACCTAAATATTATTATAAGGGTTTGGTCTTGACATAACACCTGATCCATTAATGCCCACATACGTCCAGTATAAACTAGGAATTGTATAGTGTAGCAAAGGCAATTCATCCAGTAGACCGGTTTAGTCCTTATTGGGAACTCATCATGTACTGGCCAGAAATTGCCGCGGACAGGGCTCGAACCTGGGCACGTCTGCTTCAGAATCTGAGCCACCCTGCCGTCCAATACACTACACACAATTTTCAGTTATATACTAACTAATGTAACTTGGTTAGTTTATTTTTCCCTTAGGTGGAGCTCATATGGCATCCATTTAGACATAAAGTTCCAACTAACCATCCCAAATCTGTCATTAATGAAAAGACACCACATTACACAGGGATGTGTAATTGAAATGAACATTTATATAATTAAACGAACATTGGTTGCGCGGGCGGTGATAACTTTTATTATAACCAAGTTTGCGAAATTGATATAAAAACGAGACTCAGTAAGCACATACATTCGTCAGGATAAACTAAGAATCGTATAGTGTAGAAAAGGCAATTCATGCAGTAGACCGGTTTTGTCTTTATTCGTAACCCATCACGCACTCTCCAAAATTTTCCGTGGACAAGACGTGATTCTGGTCGCACCTGCTTCGGAATCTGTTGCTCTAACCACTGAGCAGCCCTACCAAACGCTACACACAATTTTCAATCATATATTAACTAAAGATTCTTGGTTAGCTTTTACTTTAGGTGGAGTCTATTTGGCATACCTTTACACCTAATGTTCCAACTAACCATCCACAATCAGTCATTATAGAACAGACACCAGGTTTCTTATGATTGAATGATTACATTCACTGAACTTAAACAAAGCAAATAATATATTCAATTGCGAACTGTTATTTACTTTTATTAGAATTTATTATGAGATAATCTTCAGTAATTTAATATTATATAACATCTTATATATATATATATATATATATATATATATAATATTATTTATAATATTATTATATAATAATATAATTGATTTTACCCATATTTTACACTCTCTTGCTTTCAGTTCTCTAATTTGATGTGCATTTCAATGTTCAATTATAAATACATTGAGAGAATATGAAAAGAAGCAGTTTCTTGTATCTGATAAAATTTCTTTTTCTATTTGCACATGGAAAGGACACTATGATTTTATTTTAAAATAACAATTTCTAATCGTTTGAATTTTTATTATAAAGAAATTTCGCCTACTTGCGATATAATATTTGCCGGTATATCTATTCTGTAGACTTGGTTACGCTTGTACAAGTAAGGAGACAAAGAACTGTCAAAGTTTCAACTGGGAGAAAACAAGGCAATGGCGCAATTAACCTCCATTGTACTATCATGACATAACATTGCATGACAATTGTATGAAACTACATTTGTGTGTTAGAATACAAGAGAAAAAATAAAATATATATCAAATATAAATTATATGAATTTTACAGAAATATTAGAATCTAATTCAATTAATGTCAAATATCAAATGATCTTCCATTATATATATATATATATATATATATATATATATATATATATATATATATATATATATATATATATATATATAGTTATGGGTGCATATGTGTGTGCGTGTGTGTTATTCCATTTTTTAACCAGTTTGCGAGCTTGAAGTGAAGAACAATGTTGTCGAGACTATTATTCGTTAGAGCCGAATATCTAATTTTTCTTTCCTTCGATATATTTTCATTGCAGCTTGATCCACGATAGTCAGTTTGCCGAAGTATTTTGATGATGATCATGGAAAGTTGATACGCGTAATTACGAGTGACTAACGGTAGTTTTTCTATGTTGTACGATGACTGGTTAAATAAAATGGGATTGGTGTTTATTTCAAGCTCGCATACTTGATTTAAATAATTGTTACCCTCACCTGCGCAACAGAATGATTGTTGAAATTACTTTTATTTCTGGTCCTTAAAACTTCTGTTCCAATTGATTTCTTATTTAAACAATTAACGAAATCAATTGTCTATGATCTACTTTGGAAATTAGTGGGTTTTTTCATTTATTATATTCGTCGCATTTCGAATCGCGTCTAACCGATTTGTCTACTTTTGAAAACCAGCTACAAACTAATAAAAATTTATATTGAAACGGCGCGAAATAACTATAATGCAAATAATTCGCAGACCTTGTTGATTCATGGTAAATTGTTCTATTTAATCTACCGTTAACATCTTACATAAGTGGTATTTTCAAGGAAGGTAGACAATTGGTTTTCTTATGCACTGATATAGAACTTGTAACTTAGTGAAACTTTAAAATAGTATTTTTGATTGCGACCTGTTTTTGAAAACAAGGAATTTATTAACAGCTTAACATATCTACTGTTGTTGAGGCCCCTAACCTATTCGTGTCTGTAAGCCCCATAGATGCCAGATCGCTGGAAGTCCTAAAATTCACAGTTGAATCTGATATGCTTATATTATTTCTTGCGTCATTTAAGTTCAAGTCCGCTATGTCCTGCACTAACCTACTTGTGTCCTCGAATTTAATATCGGTATCCATGATCAAATGGTATAACAATTAAATCGACACTTACGGATGGCAATCGGAAGGTGAAAGTTGGAAAGCTGTTCCTTTCAACAATAATCTGTTTTGGTATGTACGTGACCCCCCAATAAAATCAAATATACCTGTTCCAAGGCTCCTCCTCAGTGTTATTTTATATCAGAACACAAGGCAAGTGATGGAATAATATATTGGATAATGATGTAATCGTTTATTATGGAAAAAAAATGTTAAAATGCAGCAGACCAAAATTACAATACCAGACAGGGAGCGAGATACTCAAAAACTGAAAATAGCGCACAATTTTTAAAATCAAGTATTTAAACAAAGAATGTTCTGGAAAATAAAAAGAAAAAATTCTTTTTAAATAAAGTTGTTACAATCAGCTATGGTGGTTTAAATTTATCAGTCAAGGTCATTTTGCATAAGGCGGAGGATTTAACATCCTCTACACTGTGCTCATTTACTTATGTTTCTATGTAATGATGTTTACTCAAGATGGCCTACGCACTGAAAATAGGAACGCCACATTGTCGTACTATCTATCTGTTATTTGAATAATTCAATTAAAAATATACTATGCATCTTTCAAGCCGAGCAATATGAGCTTGCGCAGAGAATGAGCTGCGCATGGAGATGGTAATTTATTTTAGTACACCACTTAAAATAAAGTGCCAACAGTTTCTGCAGATATTTCTTGAATGTTGGCGCAATGCTAGATTCAACTTTTAAATTCCGCGATTTGCCTTCGTGGGTTGTCGCTTTGCACTTTGAGTTTCGCAAAGTCAACGATGATTAGATTGTACCATATTTTCAGTTGTTAGCACGAACGATGTTGATGTTTTTGTTAGAAAGGGACGAATCTGAACCCAGCCAACAAGTTGACGAACTCGATGCGTATTTCGAAATGAGGATCAATAGGAACTCTGGGAAACTGATAGTGCAAATTGATCACCCGCGAACGCAAATTACGTAGATTCAGCAACAGATGTTTTTCAATTGAAATACTTGTTGACATAGATGTCACATCGAAAGACCATAATCCTGTTTTTAACATTTATATCTTAAACCCGGTGTGTAGCACGTAGGAGCCACAGGACTCCGGTGTTATCTGGAATTGTAAAAAACAATTTTGAGAAAACACCATGTAAGAGAGACAAAATTTAATGTACACAATACATATGGTATGTTGGTGATAATTTCTTTGTCCTTCAAAAAGGCCGCAATCACGAACACTGCTTGAATGTTCCAATAAGGTGCATAAAAAAATCAGTTCTACACCAGAGCATTAGAAAAAAAAATTGTCCACATTTCTTGTATATAACACTAAATAAAGATGATAATATATAACAGAATAAATAGAACAATTTACCATTATTCAACAATGCCTGCGCTATATTTGGATTATGGAAGTTTCGTGCCGTTTCAATATAATTTAGCAAAGGTTCGTGAAAATTCTTCAAGAATTTAAAGATTGGTTAATCCAAATTCAGAAGGCAGAAAAAATAGGTGACCACAAATTGATCCTGTGTTTAAATTGTCTACTACAAAATAGATTGCGTCCATTTGTAATAGGCAAATCGAACGAAACAGACATTTATAGAAACAGAAATGAAATAAATTTATCTAAACATCAGATTTAAATGGAACGCTGCTTCTCAGACATCGCAAAAGTATATTGAAGCGGCATTAGCACGCACATTTAATGCAGCTCAACTACGAGTGTTATTAAGGCATCAAATAATATTTCCAAGCATACCTGCGCGAGGTGTTTACCAACCTACGCAGGTCGATAGATCAGTCACTTATTTACTCAAATGAGGAAATATTACAACTTCAACGCCTGTTTAAAATCAAATAGAGACTACACGTCTGCAGTTGCACAACATTTCACAGAAATAGTCCAAGCATGTTCTCCAGATGACATCGTTGATATAATTAGTTAATAAAACAGTAAAGAATTAACCACATATGAAACTATGTGCATAAACAAACCGAAGCATGATTTATAAAAGAAGAAAAAGGCAGGTTAGAATATTAAGCCATGAACTAGAAATGTGCATGCAATTTATTTCCTGTTCCCTCGTTTCACACTCCCTTTTTGTTAAAATTATCAGTTTTTTGTTTTACTTTATATATATATATATATATATATATATATATATATATATTATATATATATATATATTCATTTGTATGTATTTGAGGAGGAAAACTGAGCGATACGATTCTCGTATCTGGTAAACGTTTTAACATCAAAAGGATACATAAATATAATAAAATATACTATAATATCATGTATTAATATTTGCTGTAATATATTTTTAAACATTCAAAAATAGAGTGTTTTATAATGTATTACAATATTTGAATTTTGATAACAATATATAAGTTATACAAATTGTACCGTATAAACCAATATTATATTGCAAAATATAATGCAATATCAAATTATATTGCACGAAACAATTGATAGTTTGGTAGATCGGCCTACGTAAGTTGATTGACAACCTGTACACATATATTGGTTAATAATATTTGATGAAGAACTGTTTCTCCTTGTTTCCTGGTAAAGGCAAGTGTTTCACTTTAATAGTTTTAAATCAGTTTGTCAATACACGTCTGTAATTGCGCAACACATCGTCAAAAATTAACACGCATGTTCTCCGGATGTCAAATTTAAGATAATTACTAAATGCAAAATCATAAGGGATTTAGCTTCATACCTAGCTTTATGGATAAACAAATTGCAGTCAATTTCATGCAAACAGAAGAAGCATGTTCGAAATGTGAGCTTGAACTGGAGGTGATGTAAGAAATTGATTGATTAAATACTGTTTGTTTCAAAGCACGAAACAAATGTGCATGAGATTATACTTTCCGTTCATTCTGCCTTTGGTTTATCCTTCTAGTCACAACTGAACTATCTTGTTACTAGGTTCGCAACACCTAATACATATTTGGAAATTAATTGGTTGTTTCCTTATTTCACGTTTCACCCATGTTTACATTTTTCTATTTTGTTTTGCCTTTTAATTTTTATACTAAGAAAGGTTCATTTGTGGATACTTGAGAAGGATATAAAAAGAAACGATTCTTCGTTTTGATAAAATTTCTTTTACTTTCTGCTCATGGAAAGTGTACCATGCATTTTATTTAGGCTCGCATTACAAAGTTTAGAATATATATATATATATATATATATATATATATATATATATAATAATATATATATATATATAAGAATACATAAAATATAGAAATTCTATCTTATATACAAATATTAAATAGCAAAATATAATGCAACATAAAGTAGTATTGCACGAATTAATTATTAATGATTTTTTTTAAATTCCTGATAAAATATATTATAATATCAGAAAATCTTCTATTATATATTTTCATGTTTTGTCTGCTTACGCTTTTGCTAATTAATATTTTACAGTTTTATTGCTATCATATCAAGCTGGAAGCTTTTATTGTCTGTAATAACTCTTGTTATCATAATGACGTTCGCTTAATATTCATATTTGTTAGAAAGTACTTTCTAGTTATGTCTATTTCCAGCTCATTTGTTTTGGTTACATGTTTTATAGCCACGGTGAATCTATAATATGGTGACAGATATTACACTTTCAGCTTGTCTTTTCAGCAAAAATACCAGTCTTTGAATTTTCCCATTTTTGCTGAGAAGGGGGGTACTAAAATGAAAAAAATATTGGATAGTATTTTTATTCTCTTGTGTATTTGTATTCGATAAGAAAGCATCGTTGCATTGATTGAATGCGAAATAATGTGGTTCTTAACTAAAATCAGTCTTTCATGCGTTTCAAGATAATGTTCAGATTTGTAAGTTTCAAACATAATAAAATGAGTTTCATTTTGTTTATTCAGTAAAAGTTACTGTCTTAAAAATAAGGTATTTGCCTATTGGTATGCAAAAGCAAGCGTAGAAACGTTAAAATCTAAAAAATTGAGATAATGAGGATATTTCAGCTAAAATTAGATGGTCTTTACCGGAAATACGTTCTTTCATCCTCCATTATTGATCTATAGGTGTTCTTCAGATAACAGAAAAATGGAATGTTAAATAGATACCTTTCGTTGAAGCACAAACGACAAATATTTTATAAGGTGTTTAAAATTTTCTAAATTTGCACTAACATATTTTATTAAGCAGTGATATTTTACGTTTATTTCACAGTATAAATGCAAATAAAATTCAACACTGTTATTATTTGTTTAAACTCTCTTAATACTGTTAATTATGATACAAATAGTTATTCTCTTCTGTAAAACACAAATCGAATATGGATATATTTTATTCACATTTTATGCGATATAAATAAATATTTTGAGGATTCAACTCGCAGAAATTCTAAATTTCTGAAACGGATATTTTATATCAGGATAAGCTAAAACGTTACCCTGCCATATACGTTACGAAAAACATAAAATTTATATGCCATTGGATTGGCTGAACTAACATTTATGCATTTAAGCTGTAGGCAATGCGTGGCTTGTGAAATTTGACTTCGTATTGAGGCAAGACCTAGTTTTGAAGGCATGTAAACATCAATTTCCCACATACATAAGAGCTGAAACCACGCCTAAAGGCTTCTTTAAGAGAATTTACTATTCAGATATCCAACTGTATCTTACCAAACAAACAAGGGGTCTGGGGCATTGTGCCGGTTACATCTTATGGGTTTCAAGTCGTCAAAGAACACGTGCAAAAACGCGATTCATTGATTAATAATCTTACGAATAATGGAGCATTGCCTAAAGCGTAAATCTCATGCTGATAAAATCGATTTTATAAAACAAAAGACCTTTCTTTAATCATATGTTATCGATGAATATAAAACTGTCCATAAGTATAATAAACTGATTAACTGTTTCAAAATGAAAAATCCCTTAAATTCTTTTGAATTTCTATACACATATGGCTTGAAATTTATATATCAGATTACATTCGAAAGATTTCTAGATATTATCCATTTTTTTGTTAAATTCTGATTTGAATTTGATAAGGTAAAATCTGCCATACACAACAAAATCATATAAAATGGAGTATTAATGACTATAATATTTTTAAAATTTCTTATAAAATAAAATTAATCTATCTGCTACATGATAATTTTTGTTGATCGGTATCTAACCAAAACGTCTTTGAATAAAGAAAACTAAGTATTTGTTTCACGGGAGAAAAATAATAAAAATTTATTGTTGTTCATTATGAGTATTTCCAAACTTACATAAAATAGCAAATATTCGAATTGCAATCATGTTCAATTTAAATTTCTGGAAAGAGTGTTTTCAAAATGTGGTGTCTACCCTTAGTTTCATACGCACTTCGTTTTTCTCAAAATTCATAACAAACTTCTGAAATTGAAAATGTTTAAATGAAATTTTTTTAAACGAGTTCAATAACAGCTCTTTTTTAAAGTCAAATAATACCAGAAATAGAATCTATTCGAACATTCAAAGTAACATTACTGCTTCACATTTATTATTACAGAAATTGTTGATAAGTCTCAAAATATCGGTCAATAATTTAATCTTTAATATTGATTTTTAATTAACGGTGTCGTTACTTTGCTACAGTTTCTTTTAACGGTGGCAAACGCAAGAGATGCCTGACAAAATATAACGTTGTGCTTTGTTAGATGTGCCATATATATCTAATTCCATTTTATTACTTTTACAAGACTAATTATAGCATTGCTTTTTGGAATTTGTTAACGAATTGTCTACTCTTCTTCACTTATACTGGTCTCTTGTTTCTTATTTTTACGTTTTACCGAATAAAACACATATATAAACAAATAGGTATAAATTGGTTACAGAATTTTGCAAACCGAATGGTTTGAAGAATAAAAAATTAAAGTTAAATAACAAAAAAAGAGCACTAAAAATATTATCAGCATAGAAAACCACTCTCACAATTTACGAATATCCAAACATGAATGGTAGATATAAATTATCAGGGTGTTAGGTAATGGCAGTTGCACTGTGGTTGGTAAAATTTTAAGAGATATATATGGTTTTCATCTAGCGCATGTTAGACAGAATAAAAGAAACTAATGAGAAGGAATCGCCGATAAAGTGTTTAGCCCTGGCAACTATGTGTTTTGAAAAATACTGAGATCTCTCATTGAGAAGCGCATAAGAAGCGCCTAACTGTATTGATCCTATTAAACTAATCACACTTGGTTCCAACAGAAAAATTACAAATGCTATGGCGCATTTTAAATTTTATGCAAATATTTTACTTTTCCTAGTTTCAAATTTCGGTTTATGCAGTAAGCTTTATTCGTTGACTGGGAAGGATAATTTGGCGTTTATTTTTTGAAACATGTTTTATATTTTTCACAGAGATTACTAGTTTATAAAAAACGAGAAATTATATAGGGACAGATTCCTAATTTGTTTCAAATATATAAGTAATTCTGGAAAAAAAATGAAATTAGACCTCTTAATTTCAAAGTTTGCGTACAATTATATGTTGAGAAGAGTGCTGACAGGGAGTAATATATTACCAAAAACATATCAACAACAAGTGGATAAAATTTGAAAATTGCATATCGTAAAATACATGGAAAACAATCAAAAATACTTTTTCAAATATTTAAAAAACACGCTCGATGATCGTTGTAAGATAAACAAGTTTTTATCTCTTATTATCTGTCAAAGCTGATAACAGTTTTACTTTAATAGTCAGAATGGAGAAGTGCATATGTTTCAGGTAATACAAGTTCATAGTAACGGCACGAGGTCTTAATTAAATGCATTTTCCTGCAGTTTTTAGAAAAAAAAATAGTTATACAATTGTTATTCTTGACATTTTCTGAACAATAAAGTACACATGCTGCCTTTGGCTTATCCTTCTGGTAAAAATTGAACTAATTTGTTATTAGTTTCGCAACACCTAAAACATACTTGCATATATATTAGCTCTCCGCAACAAATAGTATTTAACTGTTAAATATTTAATTCAGTGATGTCATGCTTACCGTGAAATGTGATAACTGATATCGATCAAGGCCAAAGTGTATGGATTTACTGGAGTAACAGGTATTCAGAAATAGTTATAATTCTCAGTTTCGGTGAAATATAGCATAAATTGGTATCCATCATGTTGGTACCATGTACCAGCTCGGAAGCCATAGTGTTAGTACCATGTACCTTTTCGGTACTATAATGTTGGTATCGGTTACTAACACAATATTCATAGTGGTAGTATCCTTTACAGACTCGGTATATATATTATATAGTGTGAGTTAGCGTTGAAGTCCTTTGTCGAAGACTTTATATAATGTTAGCTACACTACTGCAGGTTTACACATTCGTCTAGGAGATTGTGTCGTCCTATTATCCTACATTCCTCATCCAAATATATAATGGTTAAAGGGCGTAATAACGGCTCCTACTGATGAGTCGCTAGTAAGCACGAAACGAATGTGAATGAGATTATACTTTCGTTCATACTGCCTTTAGTTTATTCTTCTGGTCACACCTGAACTAATTTGTAACTAGGCTAGCAACACCTAATACATACTTGAATAATTAAGGCAATTAATGATTTAATCTGAATTAATTCTGTATGTTTGAAACCGTTAGCATATCTTGTACTAGCAATAAAAAAAATTCACTGATTTTCAAGCGATATTTTGTCCAACGAACTGTATGATTAGGTCAAACGATCATTCGTTGCGCGGGCAGTGATAAGAATTTCTTTAAATAAATCTTGGCATCTTGGTATAAACACCTGACATATTTTGTATATACATTGGTCGGTATAAACTAAAAATTGTACAGTCTAGAAAAGGCAATTCTTCCAGGAGACCGGTTTTGTTCTTATTTGGAACTCATCATTTATTGGCCAGAATTTTCTCTGTACAGAGCTTGAACTTTGGCACGTCTGTTTCGAAATCTGGTGCTCTAATCACTGAGTGCGGCATGGTGGCTAAGTGGTTAATACAGCGCTTTACTAAATTAATTGCCCTATCAACATTATACAATAAAAAATTTATACTGACAAATGTATGTACATAATGGGTCAGGTATTTATATCAAGATCACAACCTTGATTAAAAGCAATTGTTAATGCGTTGGGTGATTCAGCGGTTGGAGAATCAGATTCCCATAAAAGCCACTGGCGTTACATTAGATAAGTGCACGTCCTTTATATGCGTTTCGTTGTGCATTTTAAATAGTAATTGGTCAATTAAAATTATTACATCCATGTGTGCATCCATCTAAATTAAACCAAAGTGACTGGTGGTTGTTAATTTACCAATTGTTCGCGTTAGACTAATTGTTTCATGCTTACTATCTGAAATGATGTAATTGAAGTTGACCTTATTGAGAAGTAGTGGTAAAATCATGTCAGGTCAGGTGTTCAAATATGAAGTAGAACAAATGAAGGCCAGGAAAGAAGACCAGGAGAATTACCTAACAACACAACAAGACTTGTAACGAAAGGGGATAATTAATAATAATAATAATAATAAAATACGCCCCTAAATTAATAAATAAAATAATTTTAGAATAAAAAGATCAAATATCAAAGGGTGGCACCGTAAGTAATCGATAAAACTATAGTAAATTTAGAAGCGCACTAAGAATCTAAGTCTAAACCAAACTCTATTCATGATTATTATGCAAGTATATATTAGGTGTTGCGAACCTATTACTGGCGACTCTTCAGTATTGATGAGTCGCCAGTAAGCACGATTATACTTTCTGTTCATGCTGTCTTTGGTTTATCCTTCTGGTCACAAGTGAACTAATTTGTTACTAGTTTCTTAACACCTAATACATACTTGCATATATATATATTAGTTCTTCGCAACAAACAGCATTTAACTGTCAGATATTCATGATTTTCTGGAGCTATTATACAAATTATGTTTTCGCGATCGTCTTTTCCTGTTATAAGTCAATGCTGTACTCGAAATGTTACATAAGATATTCCTATTCCTGGTTTATTTATAATATTATGCATTGTTTTAATTTCAATGGATGCTTCAATCATTTTTTTCGTACACATACGTTTGCTTATAGCTTTGCGCCTATAATCATCTCAGTTAATTTTGCGTCTAGTCTCGAGTGAATGATGGGAAAATCAGATTTAGTAATATGTCGATAATTACTTGCAGTTCTGCATCCTCCATTTCCAATCCCATTTTGGTGTGGGGTTTCAATAAAATACACGATATTGCAGTTCTTTTAGATTTAAGACACTCTGCATGTACCCATTAGTTCAATTTTTATCATATTCTTTACAAGTTTTACTAGACAAGTTAAGAGACAGATACTGTTTGTCGCGAAGAACTAATATATATGCAAGTATGTATTAGGTTTTGCGAACCTAGTAACAAATTAGTTCAGTTGTGACAAGAAGGATAAACCAAAGGCAGCATGAACGGAAAGTATAATCTCATGCACATTCGTTTCGTGCTTACTGGCGACTCATCAGTAGGAGCCGGTATTAAGCCCTTTAACCACTATATATATGGGTGAAGAATGTGGGATAATAGGACAGTTCAATTTAATAGACGAATGTGTAAACCCGCAGTAGTGAAGCTAACTTCATATAAAGTCTCGACATTGCGACTTCAATGCTAAGTATATATACCGAGTCGGTATCGAATACTGATACAATAGCCATAATGTTGGTATCCTTTACAGACTTTACAAACACGAATGCCGTTGTGTTTAATCAATTAGATACTGTTTGTGGTGTAGAGCTAATATATATGCAATTATGTATTATGTGTTGCGCACCTAGTAATAAATTAGTTCAACTATGACCAGAAGGATAAACTAAATACAACATGAACGGTAAGTGTAATCACATATGCGCGTTTTTTTCGTGAATACAGGAAATTCATCAGTAGGACCCGGTATTATGTCCTTTACCCACTATATACTTGGGGTGAGGAATGTGAGAAAATAGGACTGTACAATCTCCTAGACGAATTTGTAAACCTGCAGAAGTGAAGCTAACATCATATGAAGTCTCGACAATGCGACTTCGACGCTAACTCACTCTGTATAATATATATACCGAGTCTGTAAAGGATACAAACACTATGGCTATTGTGTCAGTACCTGATACAACATTATAGCACCAAAAAGGTACATGGAACTATCGCTATGGCTACTGAGTCGGTATACCGTACCAACACGTTGCATTTCAATGTATACTTTAGTTCACCAAAAGATGTTCAGAAATAATTTTAATTCTCAATTTAGCTATAGCATACATTGCAATCAATCGTTGTTCGTCGATTGATTAAATACAGTGGGATTGTCGTTTACTTCAAGTTATCAAACTTGATTTGAATAATTTTTAACGCCACCCCTGCAATCAATGAGTGTTTGACTATTTACAATAGCTTTATATTGGTTGAACACCAGGAAATTTAATAAATAATTCAATCGATGAAATACGTTGGCGGATGAGAGTACACATACTTCGCAACGGCCTAGTTTAAGAGATAAGATAGTGTTTTTCCATTATTCAACAACTTCTCAGTTTGAACAATGAATGCCACTAAATTATGAAGCAGAAATACATAAGGTTTCAGTCAATTTAGCTACCATTCCGTTATCAGAATGACAGCTGACATTCCCATATCCTATTATATTTCTATTTTTTAACTTATCCGATTTCAAACTTTATTCACAAATATTCGTTTGTTTACACTTTTTTAGCTCTATATAAATATCTTACTACTAGGTGAGCTATTCACAACACAAAAATCGCTATAAATAATCATTTTTCAACAGGAATCATACAAAATAATAAAATCAACGAGTGATAGCATGAATAATAAGCAAACGTGGAAGATGATGCGGAATAAAATCAGAGTTTAAAGATTTTGCGAAAAGAAAAATATTTTGTCCGAATAGTTGCTAATGTAGTTTTCTATTTTGCTTAGACATCGTTGACAAGCATGGTTTCTGCGCGTTTTAAGACAAACCAGTATATATGTCATAAATTGTAAGCCTGCTTCAATTTAGCTGTCTGATTGACTTTAATTGAATCAGACAAGTAATTTTTTTTAACTAGAATCGTCCATTAATCTCATTTACGTGCTCATATATTTAGCAGGTCTCCTGTGCATTTCCGGCCTCTGTAGACGACAAGAAGTAAGCACGAAACATTTGAACACCTAAGAATTCGTCTTTAATTCACGTTTCCGAATGAATATTTCCCAGAGCCCATATTAACTAATTCCAAAGTATGCTCGAAAGTCTGAAAGACGGCACAGATATTAATAAATAATTAGTCGAATGCGAAACAGAAATTTAAAATGTAATTATAATTAAATTTAAATTGGTGATCACTATTTCAATTATAAAGAAAATTCTTAGCACCAATATTAATAAAGTTCACATTTCAAAAGAATGTTGTACACATCGAAAGACTCGATCAACGCTTACCTTATAGCATCTATGGCACTACCATTGATAATATAAATTGCATAATATTGTTCACTATTTCTTGCCTCTGTTAAACTTCGACTTGAAATATTAGTTTTGCTTAAATAATTCGCTCTTGAATCTCTGTAACTAAATTCAGACATATTTATATTTGAGCTTGAACGGTGTATTATGAGATGTGATTGAGTTATTCACATTAGACAAGCAACTTTAAGCTTTATATTTTTTGATACTCAGATCTAATTTGCGAGTATTCCTGTATTGCGTGTCTAATAACAAGAAATATGCATAATCTCGTGCAGGTATGCGTCAAGTGCTTACTTGCGAGTCATTACTAGGAAACGGAACCACACTTAGAAACCACCATACATCTGGCCAATGAATACGGGACGGTTGGTGGATGCAATCGCTTGTAGTAATGTGTATTAAAGTAATTGCAGTCAACAAAATATCAACCAATGTTCGTTTAATAATATAAAGTCTTTAGCAAACCAAAAATTTTTGCTTACAATGCCTCTATTGTGATTTATTAGATAGAAAGCTATAACGTTTGACCGATAGTGGCTTGATTATATTGTGCGACTGGTTAAATGCAATGCGATTGAATTTTATCTCGAACTTGCAAATTTGATTTCAAGTAAAGATATCACCACCATACAATCAATTCTTATTCAATTACCAGTACACGAATCGCGAAATCTGCAAAACGTTCAAACTCTGCACTGCGCATAAATTGCACCGTCAACATTTCCATTCACTTATATTTTATGCGAGAATACTAAAGGCGACAGCAGCATGCCGAAACGCTTCAGTTCGTGGGACTGACTACAGTTTTGCTATGTTGTACGACTGCTTAGATACAATGGGCTTGGCGTTTATCTCAATCTCGCAGGCTTGACTTAAATAAACTACTGCTTTGACGATACACTATTGAAATTAGTTTACTTTATAAATACAATCTTTGTTAATAGATTAAGTAATTTTGTCTTTATTATTTGTATTTATTGCCAGCGGAGTAGTGCAGCTAGAAAGAGTTGACCGCCTAACTAAATCAGTGCATATTAGTTCTCATGCCTAGCTGTCTAGGTAAATTACTGTTTAACTATTTTCATGTACAATGCTGTTTAATTTTATGGACGCCCACGAAAACTGAGTTATAAACGGTTAATTAGCTTTAATTATCCAGCTTTGGTCTGCACGTTAATATTTGCGTGTGATTATTTGGTTATATTTTTCGATTAAAATTAAGCTTAATTTTAATTTTGTTCCTCATTTTTACCGCCTACGTTATGAGCGATACGAATGTTAACTAGGTTTTAATATTTGAACAAATTACTGTGGGCATAGAGCAAGTGATTTCAATGATTTCGCTACCATTAGGCCACCTTAGTTGAAGAGAGAGTCGAGTAGAACATATTTTTTTTATTTTTTTTTATTTTTGAACATACGCTTACATACTGTGATTTCTATTGTGTTTTCAATAACAGGTTGTAAAATGATTGCCTAAAGAATTGCACAATGAGGCCATGCAAGCCGCAATGTTTTGCTATTTTCAGTCTCTACATCCTATCAATAAAGCCGTTAACTTTATGCCTTGTCTTCCTCATTATGAGTGGGGTCGTCGACTTTGCTGGCTAGGGTTCCCTGTATCGTTGTTTGCTTGAAATGGGCCCCCAGTGTAGAAGATAGACTATGAGGACTGATCGGTAGTAGGTTGTTGAAGCAACTCACATTGGCGATTACAATGTGAGCCCACACGGGATGCATTAAGCTTGATGTTGGCGAATGAAGTAATAGAGAAAAATTATTTAAAGCTCTTTAGGCCAACTAAAGAGGGGATATTACGAATTAAAGAACACCAGGTGTGCACACGTCAACTTCAAACAAGATAAATCCAGTAATTTGTTCGCGTCGTAGTTGAATTGAAATTGGGAAGCTGATTAATGATTTTCCTTGTAATTTTTTTATATAGGAGAAATAATATGCAGTTCTGATTTGAGCTGATTTGATGCTTTTGCCCAAAATTCTTCTATGAGTCTATTAATCTTGTTAGTAAAGCCGTTACTTGTCTGTATAACTTCGTTTGCGGAACTGGAGCACTTGTCTTACTGCCGCTTCGTCTATTATAATCAAGGTGGCGAAATTGATACAAGCACCCGACCCATTAAGTACTTACATTTATCAGTATAAACTAAGAATTGTATAGTCTAGAAAACGCTAGTCATGCAGTAGACCAGGTTCGTCCCTATTGGTAAGTCATCACGACTGTCCAGAAGTTGCCGCGGACAGGGCTCGAACCTGGACACATCTGCTTCGGAATCTGGTACTCTAACCACTAAGCTACCCTGCTGCACACCACACTATACACAATTTTCAGTCATATACTAACTAACGTAACTCAGTTAGTTTTTTCTCTTTTGTCTGACTACAGAAGAGGGGAATAGGCCCACAGTCTAGAAATCAGACTTTGAAGGTGAGTAGACTCTATGTAGATGGAGAATTTTTTGGCATTCCAACTGGCGTGTACCACTATATTTTACATCATATCAACTGAATTGAATTTAAGACATACAAGAACGAACATTTCTATAGCCAATTCGAGTGCGTAAATTGGTAGCTTCTACTGGGATCATCTCCTTTAACCTAAGGGTTGGGGTTCATATTACCTGTAGTTTTTTTTGTAGTATGATCTCTAATGAATTTATTTTTACGTTTCATACGTGCAAACAACAGGTTAACTTTTGTTGGCTCCAATAAATTTGTATGTCGAATATTTTGGCGACCCAGACCCTTCTATTTTTACAAGAGGCACAGTACACTGTCAATGCGAATGGCGATAAACATAATAAAATAGCGAATAAATTTATTATTCACACATTTTTCAATAAAGCTATGCGTAAATATTTAAATGGTCCAAATTATTTTAAATGTAATCTCTTCGCCCTCTCTCTCTCTCTCTCTCTCTCTCTCTCTTTCTCTCGATTTATTGCTATTCTACTGTTTTCTGTTCCAGTTTCTTATTTTCCATTGGAGAGTTATTACATTTTCCACATTTAACTTAACAGATTTTCGTTTGTGTATGCGTAGATCGTTTAAGATATGCTCCATATAATAAGAAGTACCAACTACAACGTTCTGCATTGCTCTCTTACTCAGAATAGCTCATTTCCTCTAACATATATCAAGGTGCAGATCATTAATTGCTTGCCCAAGATTCACAATAACCAACAGGACGGAAGTTATGCTACTTAACACAACTACATTATCCGTAACAACGTTCAGGCAATGGTGAGTGTATTGCCTTTAAACCGTTCTCTACATTGAGGACTGATAATGTTTTCAACCCACCTTAAATTCAACTAAATGGATCCAGGCAACTAATGCGCGGTCGTTTAAGTGAATCACATTTGTTTATAATTTTCGTGTATAATGTTGCCTGCATTTGACTTAGAACGTGATATTGTGCCCACTTGTGACTGATGTTTCATTTCTCTTTATTGCAAAGGTGGTAGACCGTTATTGTCGATGCTTATTCCAGCTGCAACCGAAAACATTAAAGTTAAACTTGAACATTACACAATTATTTATACAATCAAATTTATATTACAATAATGAAATTACTGCATCTCTTCTAAAGGATTCTAATACATTTTTTTACATATTTTGTCAGAAATGTTTTCAAAATTTATAGCTTAACTATATTTTCGTTATAAAACAGTACTAATACTACTCATAATAATAATATTATTGTTAATATTATTTTTTGTAGCTTTTATTCGTGTTTTTGTTGCTATTAATACTGATATGTTTACCAACATTATTATTACTAGTTCTATTCTATCAATGCGTTGAAGGTAAATGAATGCGTTTCATCTGTCCGGAGATTTTTTAAGCTTAAACTTAAAATTAGGCTTTAAAAGTAATACTTGATGGGCATTTTCTCTACTCTACACATTGTCTTCACTACCTCGAATGCCTAGTGTAGAACTCAAACAAATTTTAGCGAAGTTTTCAGTTGTTTTCCTTTCAGACAAACCTACTTAAAACTGAGGCAATTTTATTGCTTCCGGCTATCAGAAACATAAAAAATTAATCAAAATTAGAAAAGCTACGCTATAAACTGAACGTCAAATTGAAACTCGCTTTTATTTCTTACATTCGTATGTGAACAATATCCTGAAGGAGAAATGTACCAGCTTTTATTAATCAATTTCTGTTTATGTTAGGAAACATAAATTCGCCATTCTAGGCCAAATTTTAGACTCCTTTCCTATTTTCTTTTAAAAATACGAAAAATACGGCATAATTCATGACAGTCGATCCTTTATTTTCCTAATATCTAAGCAGTTGAGTTATATATATATCATAAAATGCATCTTTTGTATAATCATAAGATGGCAAATGTTCTGAATCATTTTCCGTTAATTCATCTAATTTATCAAAAACCAAGAATGAGAACACATTTCTTGGCAAAGTAAACTAATTAATATAAGCATAATGAGAATTAACCAGTTCATGAAATAAAATTTAAGAATAGGCTTTTGAGCAAAAACGACCTCATGATAAATTTTCCTTCGAGCATCACCAAATGCAGATCAGAATGCAATATAGGGGAGATAAAATTATGAAAATACCAATTCTATTTGGCCGCATTTCGATGTCCTAGAACCGTAAATTTTCATATCCATGACGCCAAGTTATCAAGGTGAACCTGGTGGAGAACTGTAACCGTAGGAGGTATCTGCGAACCATCTCTTTATTGTAGACAATTATACCTGACATCAGTTGTTTGATTACGTATCCACAATTGCGAAGAATATCCTGATTTATGAAACGGGTAAGAAGAAGAGACCTGCTTAATTCGGTGTGATTGAAAAGAATTGCTCTGTCACCCTCTTTGCAGGACAGCTGGATCTCCTTGTATGTGTACAAATGTGCCATGCGGTTCAATGTATTTGTTAAGCATGTTTCTATCAGTTTAACTATGATCTTTATTATTATTAAAATACAATTATTGTGAATTTTTAGCCCTGCAGTTATAAATATTCTTGAGCAACTGAATTTTTTATATCCGAAATTTTAGAACCTACTATAAAAAGCTATAACAATATCATTTAAGAACAAGGTTCCAAGGCAAAATATGCGACAAGAAAATTATATGTATTTAAATGTTTTTTTTATATTTAATTTAGTATTGTCCTTGCTACGTGACATTTAATGAGGTTAAACGCTACCAGCTAGCTGCAAATTTGTTCACATTAATAAATATACCAGACCTTAATTACCCTCACCTTTATGTCCATGCATATATATTTATATATAGACATTTACACATAAGTTTATATATATATATATATATATATATATATATATATATATATATATATATATCCTTTATATCTCTACAATTTATTTATTAGTTTTTTCTTCCCTAATAAGAAATTATACTGTAAAATAGTATATTTATATATATATATATATATATATATATATATATATATATATATATAGATTGAAAAACAAAAAAGATATAAAAAATTTAAACATAGAGTGTGAAATAAGGGAACAACCAAATAGTTGAGTGCATCAATAGATCTAACTCAATGCATGAACTGGAGATGACACACATGTCAGTGTTCCCTTATATATATATATATATATATATATATATATATATATATATATATATATATACATATATATATATTGGTAAAAGATTAGAGTAGATAAAGTACTAAAAATGGATAAGACTTCATGCAAAACTCCCATTTTAAAGAAACCAGTTTTAAATTATATTCGTTCTCATTATCCTTATTTTGATATAGTTTTGCGTTTCATTCATTTATCTAGTTGAATAAGCTGTCAGTATTTCGAACACGATTTCACAAATTATGTAATAATTTAGAGATTTTGTGCAGGCATCTTCAGATGTGTTTTCAGCAAGCAAAATGAATGTTTATTAACATGCATATTATTTCTACAAGTTTGCAGATTACAAAGTACTTTTTCAACCTTCACAGTGTTCTCATGAACACTTTGTGATTTGCTAAATAATTACATAACTTGCCCCATTTTTACATATTCTTTAATTTATTATTTTACGAGTTAACATTACATTAAATTTCACAGATGTAAGGAAATACATAAATGTCTAATTTTTGTGGCGTTAACCGTGTTTTATGGGAATTTGTTTATTTTCAGCATATGAAATGTGCAAATGACCAGTCTTTTGTACCCATTTTTCTAAAATAGTAAATAATTCATTTGATTATTGATTGTTTTACACTTAACTGAACATTTATCTAATTTAGTTTTTTAAAATTTGAGTAAACTAATTTGCATCTTACAAAATTACTCATCTTTCAAGCAAAAATAATGAATGCGTGTCAATGGATAAATACTTAATTTTCAATTTTTTAGGAACGTGAAACTACATGAAGTTAATACTTTTATTTTTAATAACTTCACAGGTATATTTAAGCTTTTCAATTTACCAAATATTATAACATGCACAAAATTTTAATTTTCCACAATTTTCGCTCTATTAATGAGGCTAAATTTTGATTTAAAGAAATCTATAGACCAGCAAAACGCTTAACTTCAGAAACTTCCAGTTGAACAGGTATTACGATACCTCAGTTATTAAGTTAGCTCAATTTTTTCAAGATATGTATTAAATGGCAGTTAAAAGGAGGTCTATGACAGTGAATATGAGTATTAAATAAAATTTTTATCGATTAAAATAAAATTTCTGTTTCCTTTCGAATGGTCTAATTCTGATATATATATATATATATATATATATATATATATATATATATATATATATACTATATATATATATATATATATATAGGATATTATATTTACTTTTAACATGTAATTATTTTTGTTTGATAATTAGAGTATTTAAATGATTGTCTTTGTCTTTTATCAAGTCTTTAATGCGTTAGAGACATCTTCGCTTTAGTTTTTGAAAATTAAAAATTTTAATTATCAAGCTTGTGCTCTGCACGCATGAAAAGCTCAAAAATCTAAACACACCTTCGCTTATTATTAGTGAATTAATTACCAAAAAATAAGAAATGTGATGCATTCTGTCTTCGAATTAATTCTCATTATAAGAGATTTACAGTGGCTGCAATTACGGCAATTACAGAGGGAAAATATAATAATGATCGGCAATTTAATCTTTAAAATAATTCCTTACTTATCAAAGGTAAAATTATGAGGCCTATAGATCGGTGTAACGTAACGGAATTAGACTTCGCTTTACAAGTTACTGATTTCATTTCCACTTGACAGACGTCATTGGTTATTTTCTTGTAATTTACAAATAAAAATCAAGGCAAGATACTCCCAAATATAGATAGTAAGTAAGTTTCTTTTCTAGGATTACTGCACTTCTTTCGGTTGGTAGTTTAAACTGATTTCTCGACTAGTGTGTTACTCACATATTCACCCAATTTATACCAGTTACACGAAAAAGATTTCTGCAGACGCAAATTTGGATCATGTTGATGTTAACTGATTTGTAATTATTTTATACCCTTTTTAGCAAAAGTCCTCGGACTATTGTTGCCAACAACTGGAAGTTGTGCATTCATGTATTGGATGCGACATGCTTAATAGCTTGTTTTACTGCATCGAATCGTACATAGATGCCGAATTATCATATGATCAATTGGTTCGAGCTAATTCACACATGCTTTACCTGCTTACCCGCGTCTCATCATTAAGTGCGTGCACTACGCCTAAACCACAATATATATTTGTTTAAGAAACCAGGGTCTAAATGATGGGGCAATCTCATATGCGCGTCTCTGTGTGTAAGTGTGTGTGTGTGTGTGATGAAGCAGTGTGGAGCGAACTTTGCATAAAGTCTTGCCAATACGAGTTTAAATCCAATTCACTTTATATATATATATATATATATATATATATGGATCTTATTAGGAAGAAAGAACACAATAATAACAAAGTGGATAATGCCCATTAATTTCAAGATTATTAAATATCACTTTAGAATCTTTCATTTATGTAAAGCCTCGGTTATCATTTGATTATTAGGGTGGCAGCTACTCTGCCTTGATTTCCTATCTATTACCTTTTCGGACTTATTAGTAAGTGTATATGCGTATGTGTTTGTGCGTGTCCGTTTTCGTGTAGTTTTCTTTCCGAGATATGTACGTTCGTGTATTGGTGCATTGAGAGAGTTAACCTACCGTTCGCATTCTTGGCTGTCACGTGTATGAATTATTTTTCCCCAAGTGACGTCTTTCAATTTGCCTGGTTCCAAAATTTTGTTCCATCCCCTTGGTAACAGTGCAGGGCGTGCGGATTGCAGTTTGAATGTTCATATTGTTTTGAAATTTCTGTCATTATTAACATTGGTTGTGATACCGAATGTACAGCTGCTTTTTTAATCAGTTTGTTTGCAGCGTGATCGAATGTTTGTTGAGTCTGGTCCAGTGGGTGTTTGGCACTGCCCGGATGCCACCCTACGGCAGGGTGGCTCAGTGGTTAGAGCACAAGATTCCGGAGCAGACATGCCCAGGTTCGAGCCCTGTCCGCGGAAAATTCTATCCAGATAATGTTGAGTTCCCAATAAAGACTAAACCGGTATATTGGATGAATTTGTCTTCTTTACACTACACCATTCTTAGTTTGTCCTGCCAAATGTAGGTACTTAATGGGTCTGGTGGTTTGATGTGATGTCGGGCGCTTGCTGTTTTGTATTAAAGAGATTTATATATATATATATATATATATATATATATATATATATATATATATATATATATATATTAGATGAATTTTATTTACGCTCGCCTTTCAAAAGAATATATATTATTATTTTTCTGATTTTGCTGTTTAGAATCTTGTAATTGGCCAAATTGGCTGGAAGCTTCGTTTGCAATGCATGATCAGAAATAGCTGATTTTCCTGGCTGTGCGAAGCGTTTTATGATCAAATTATACGGTAAATTTTATTGTATTCCGATGATCAGTTGCTTCTTCGTATGTCATGTATGTATTACCGCACATCTATGAGAATTGGTAGATTATGAATGATTTGAATAGAATTGGCATCCAACCCCATGATTCTTTGTGAGGTGAATGTGATATTAACTTTTACTCTGTAAACATTCTCCTTGGTGCATCTATTAAACCGCAATGCAATTATTGAATCCGATAGGTCGCCTCAAAATGGTATATTTTAGGAAATTGTGTTTGACAGTATCCTCCCTAGTTCACATCTGACGTGATTTGATGTTAACATTAATAAACTGCTCTTGGTTGTTGTTCATTAACAAAATGTTACTCAGGTAGCCCAGGTTTTCCTCGATCTTGTGTGTAGAGCCGATAGTCCTGAATTTGTTTGCTAGGATGATAACTAAATTTCTTTTCTGAGATTTTGGTACATGCTGTTGTAATGAATATATTGCCCAATGAAAGTTGATCTTCTATGTATTACCAGTGTCAAATCACCACTTTATTCTCCAGTGCGATGGGTGTCCAAAAAGGGAAAATTATTTCACTTGTCTATCTGGAGAGTGAATTTGATGTCTGGATCGGCTCCATTGGCTTGCTTGAGGATTTCGGATGGGTCTGCTTCGTTTAGAATGAACAACAATATAGCAATTGTATACATTTTGTGGAGTGTGCACTGGTCATCTGATAAATTGAAATAAAAAAGATATTATTTGCAAGAGAAAGTTGTTTTAATTACAGGAGTAATTAAAGGCATCAGATAAATAGGTAACTAAATTGTATCTACATATTTATGGAAAAGTTATTGCATGTAGTTACATTGCAGAATATATGGCTATTAACCACAGTATTTCCTGAGGGAAACAAAAAAGTTATTTCCGCTCAATTGGTTCAATTTTCCATTACTTAATGCACACCAACTTATGTTTAGTTTGTTATTATCACGCATTTCATTATACAAATAGACATAAAGGCATGCATTTGTCATTTATCAGTATTTAGAAGTGTATAAGACATTTCCGCATTGTTGTAGGAAAATAATAAAAAGAAGCAATCTAGTTTGTACAGTTCCAGCATGGTAAAACGAAAAGATTCAATACTTCTTCGATCAAAACTAGTCAATAAATGACAACATTATTAGATATGTATATGATTTCATTAACAAATTAGGATAAACCTATCTGTTTATACAACCGCAGACATTATTGATAAATTTGGCATTAAATAACAAAAGAAAATATTATAAGAGAATAGAAAAAACCAGGCATGAATATTTTAACAATACGTAAAATAATCTTATTCAATTTGTTCATTTATTCGATGAAATATTAATTAAGATTTTATCAAATTTAGTTACAACCTGTACGAATAATATAATTACGTTAAATAATACATATCTTTTGACAATATTATCTAATGCATATAATTAAATCCAGCCATTAATACCAGAAAAAATTAGACTTATCAATTAATATATTAATTAATATTTTAAAATTTAATTTGTTACTTAATTATTTAACTATTTATAATGAAAAATCGGTCTTGTAGTTGAATCGCTATTTTTGTCTCATGCAAAGTTTAGTTTATGCCACAAATATATATATATATATATATATATATATATATATATATATATATATATATATATATAATGGTTAACCGTTCTTATTTTGCCGTATTATGAACAAACGGAAACAAGTAATCTCTGTTTAGCTTTAAATATTCCGGCAGTTGCTATTCAATTCACAAATCAATATAGAATGAGAAATCTAGAGTTGTAAATAAAATATTTTTAGATTTTGCGTCTCAAAATCATTAGATGACATAATTCTGTTTACCTTTCCAGCAAATTATTGAAAATGTTATTTCTTCAAGCGGAAACCACACTAACTTTATCATTTGAGGACATAAATTCTGATAGCTAAATATAAATGTAAAAGAATATAAAATTAGTTTAAAACAAGATGATAAATAAATCGATAGATTGTAACATATCCATACAAATTAATTGAAAGTTATGAAAATGAACCATTAAAGATTTATATATATATATATATTTATTTATATATATATATATATATATATATATATATATCACAGAATAATAAAATGGATAAAAATAGAAGATAATAAATGCAATTTAAGAAGACGATGTCAACATATGCTTAAAACTTTTTTGAAAAATATGTAAAGTTCACTTGAATCAATATGGCAGACATTAAATAAGGTCTAATCCTTGCTATAAATCAAGTTCGTGAGCCTGAAGTAAAAGCCAATCTCAGTGTATTTAAGCAGTCTTTGAACAACATAGCTTAACTGCCGCCAGCAAATAAACAAACTGTCAGTTACATGTTCAAATAATTTTTTACCTTCATTGGTGATCAATAAGCAAACTTTAATTAAATATATGCTATCTCAACATTGCGATCAACAGCAATAGCTAAAATGATTAACTTATGTATAAAGTTTGTCCTACACTAACACTTGGATTATGGTTTACCATTTATTTCATTAAATAAGTATAATTAGCAAGATGGACAGATAGATAAATGCATTGAGGCGTGGTAAAGCAGATAGATAGATATGTAAAGAAATAAGTATGTAATAAAATAGGAAGTATGTTAGTTATAACCATTATTGAGTAGCTGACGACGTGGATTAAATATTTTTATTAGTGACCAATGTCTTCTAACATGTACAAACCCACGCCTTTTTATATTAACGATATTAGAATTAACTAAATTCATTGCCTTTTTCCGCATTTTTCTTAGGCATGACAATTAATAGCACTCGTAGGTCGGTAAAATATTGAATCCTTTACATTTCCAGGTGCACAATTTTCGTTTGGCATCGATTGATGTGTTCACACATGTCCTTTTATTCTGGAGACTTCCATCAGCTGCTTGTTTGAAAATGACATTGAAACCAGATTTTCAAAATATTTTCCGAATTTTCTGAACTTCATTTCTGGTTCCATCTTCAGGGTTGACACAATACTCACAGGAAAAAAACAACTTGTGGCAAATGTGGAAAAAATCGGAAAATCTGGTTTCAATGTCATTTTCAGATAAGCAGCTTATGGACAACTTCAGAGTGAAGAGACAAGTGAGAACACGTCAATCAATATCAAACGTAAACTGTGCACATTAAAATGTAAAGGATTCAAGATTTTACCCACCTACGAGTGCTGTAAATTATCCCACACCAGAAAAACGCGTAAAAAAACAATAAATGACAGCGTTGCTCAAGGTACATCAACATTTAAAACAAATTCGTGTCTTGAAGTAAACACCAATCCCATTTTATTTAACCAGTCGTCGAACAACATAACAAAATTATCGCCAGTCACAGGCACTGAAACGTTTCGACTTTCCATGATCGTCATCAGAGTACGACGGAAAATTGCCTAGCGAGGATCAGACGGCACTGCTTATATATGAAAATTAAAATTAGATATGCGGCTCTCACCTCTATTAGTCTTGCATACACTGTACGTGACTGGAAATGTCGGCTACACAATTTCTATTCAGCCACGAAAATTAAATGTTTGCAGCTTTCTCCACACACATATACACACACAGACATATGTAGATATATATATATATATATAATGCAATTAAATAATAATAGATTGCGCGGGTGGTGGTAACAATTCTTTAAATCAAGTTGGCGAGCTTGACGTAACCACCAATCCCATTACATTAAAGCAGCTGTGACTGCATAGAAATTGTGCAACCGACATTTCCAGTCAAGTACAATGTATGCCTGACTATTAGATGTGAGAGCCGCATATCTAGTTTTGCTTTCCATATATATGCAATGCGGTTTGATCCTCGCTATTCAGTTTGCCGTCGTACTCTGATGATGATCATGGAAGGTCGAAACGCGTCAGTGCGTTGCAGCTGGCGGTAGTTTTGTTATGTTGTTCGATGACTGGTTAAATACAATGGGATTGGTGTTTACTTCAAGCACGCAAACTTGATTTAAAGAATTGTTACCACCACCCGCGCAATCAATTGTTGTTTAAATTCATGTTTTTCGAAATTTTTCACATTCTCTACTGCCGCCAAGCATGTGAACACTTGAAAAATATCCGTGAACTTTTTTAATGATTTACAATCAAATCCTGTGTATTTTTCATCAGATTGACGCATTATTGATTCTTTTTTGTTTGAGATATAATGCCCTATTATGTGAATTTATGTATTTTTTTAATTATGTAATTATCAAACAAAATAAACGATAAAAACACTTCATTTAATGCCTTAACTGAATTTTTCGATGAATATAATTGTACGTCATGATGGTATTTTGCGCAATTGCGAGTATGACTTGACACAATCTGCGTAAAAATGCGTATAATTTACAAATAACATAGTCCATATAATTTAATTGTTTTATTTTTTGGTTTGAGTGAATCAACTGAAGGCTAACCCACGAATATTCTTAACGAGTAATAGAGATCATAATAAACGGATTTTTTATTTCAGCTGTCACCATGTTAAAATGAGTTATATTGTTCATTACACGTTTTCCGTGATAAATCTGCTAAATAAAATAAATTCGGGGTATATTTCTCATAAGGGCAAGCAAGAGTACAGCCATTAAACACTTTTGCACAGTATCCCGCAATTTTTTTAATTGTCCACAACTAACTGCTACTGGTTTTTGGTGCACTCTTGTTAATGTCGGTCTGCAAACTGCCAAGCGTCCATCGCCACTCAGAGCACGATTGTACAAATTACATCCTGCTTCAAAAGGTGATGAGTACTTGGCGGTTTGCAGATCGACAATCATAAGTTTGCATCGAAAACCCAAATAGTTCACCCACGGTCAGTCTAGCAAATTAGGTGGAAACACAGCGCACAATGTTCTAAAGAATAGTTAGAAAAGGAAATCAATGAAATAATCAATAAAAAATATGAGTCTACTTTGAAAGAATCTGGTGTGAAAATAATCTGATTTTTGTAGACGAATTGTCATTTTCCATGTTAATTGTGTCGTTTTACTGAAAGTCACAACAAAATACTCCGTATTCCGGATTAGTCAGGTGTTTCGAATCAATGAAATTATTGATCAATGCTACCTTGATCCTATTTGTATTCCGGTGATGCTGACTTTCGACGAAATGATCTTTTTAATCTAATAAAAATCACATATTTTGTGTAATAATAATAATAATAATAATAATAATAATAATAATAATAATAGTAATAATAATAATAAAAATAATAATAATAATAATAATTTCTTTTGAAATTATAAACTGCGGTGAAGCGCTCAATTGTTATATGCTTTGAAGAATAATCTTGGCACATTTTCGTTTAAACGTAATTAATTCCCAAAGAATATACTCCGAAAATGGAGATGTCTGTTTGCGTTGATCAAATGTCCGAATTGCAATATCATTTAGTGCCTAAATTGGCGTCCTTACACATATTCACAATACCAAAATCCACTATCTGCTTACATTGTGAATGTGCATTCTAATACTATTTATAACAGCGAATGAGCCTGTGAGGTAACAAATCTGATAGAGCACCCAAATCATTCATAGTCTACAAATTCTCATTTATGTGCGGTAGCATATATAATGGATGCACGAATAAGCAATTGATTAAGAGAATCCAGCAACATTTACAACAGAAATTGATTAACAAAGGCTTGGCACCGTCAGGGAAATCAGCTATTTCCGATCATATATTGGAAACGGGGCATCCTGTCAATTCGAACAATTTCTCAATTCTACATAAAGCAAAATCAGAAATATTATTATTTACTTATAAAGCCCTTTATATAGAACAACAAGCACCTGACCTAAATATTCAAAAGATTCATCAACATGATATTCTAATCGACTGGCCACGAATAACAAAATTCAACAACAATTTACTAGTATCCAGGCAATACCGAACAGGCCCTCGACTAGAATCAACAAACATTCAATCGGATTGGCAACAAACTGAAGAGGAAAAAACAGATGCACATACGGTGGCAAAAATTTCCAAACAATATTAGCGTTCAGCACAGCAATCCACACATGCGCTGTTATCAAGTGAAGAACACAAATTTGCGCAAAAAGTTAAAACGTAAGACTACACTCGAAAAAATAGCACTCGGACACGTAGCAGCGAACAATTCGAACAGATGGTTAATTCTCAAGCCATCAATACCATAATGACCAGATCTCAGACATCACTTTTCAATACAGTGAGAAGGACCTTTACATGCAAACACGCATACACACAAACACAAACGCATACTAACTTACCAATAGGCCAAAAGATTAAATAGAAAACCGAGTCATATCTGTTGCCACTCACATATTCAAATGTAAATCCAGAATGTATATAAATGAAAGATTGTAGAGCGAAGTTTAGTATTCTCGAAATAAATGGCCATTATTCATTTGGTTGTGTTTTTCTTCCTGTTGTCGCTGTATGACGCATAGCCTACCCTACGAGCAAACTTCGTTGCTTCTAGAACAACTTCACGTTTTATTCAAGTTTATTTTGAGTAATCCACCTGATCCTCGTGAATTATTTCGTTATACACCCCGAGATCGATAATACGTAGTTTATAAAACTTTGTCTGATTTTTTGTTTTTGTAGTCTCTTTTGCTTTAACTTCCGCACATGACAATAGAATTCCAACAGTTGGGCATTTGCGCAAACGTTTTGTTTATTTTCAATGCGCTGCTAACAATTTTATGAATTTAAAAAAATCCATATCCAATAGCCAGCTTTTATTGATAAATCATGGTAATGAAATAATGAAAGAAGCGAGCTGGAAATCAATCCAGTATTTAAAAAATATATTTATATGTTATTTATTACTTTCATCTACACTTAGTCTTCTTCGTCTATTTCTGGTTGACGCACATGAATTTTGTTTTATCACGCAACGCCGAGTTGTTTCACGACGTCCGTTTGTAAAAATTGTAATTCAAACGCTACACCAAATTATCCTGATATTAAGTGAAGCCTCCTATTTATTAAATGCAGTACATTTTACGGGCTTCTGTTGACATTTTTGGTGTTTAAAATACCTGTTTCATGCATTCTTTATGATCAATTCACCTACAACTTAAACCTCTATCTCGCATGATGCAAAACTGTAGTTTTTGCTCCATAATGGATCGTGAGCAGAATCGGAATTAACTGTATTCGTGTTAAGAGAACGAAAGTAGCACTTTTGGAATTAAAACTGATAATTGTTGCAGGAAATTTAAAAATAAACATCTTTATTTATGTTAATTAAGAAATAAAAAATTCTTACAATATTCCACCAGCCAACACATGACCTTAGTTTACAGAAGTCGCGCATCAAATCGTTTTCGAAACGCAATGACCCAAAGCAACGGACAACTATGTTCTAACCAGAATGATGCTTTTTGCGGTATGAACAAGTTCCGTGCTTGGTTTATCTATTTCACGCAGAGATTCTGTTCATATGCGAGGTCGAATACTTTTTCGGAGTTATTAAAGTATGTTATCCCGCCTGGCACATAGCATAGCAGACATAACACTGATTACACATACTGGCATGTCACGACCTACCTTGGTCAAACTAAGATTGCTGCACAAATCTCTTTTATACAAGTGTAGCGAGTTATGATTGGGAACTAAATTAAAGGCAATTTCCTAAATTTCAGGTTCCATGTGACATGATTATAACAGTTAAATACTGTTTGTTGCGAAGAACTAATATATATGCAAGTATGTATTAGGTTTTGCGAACCTAGTAACAAATTAGTTCAGTTGAGACCAGAAAGATAAACCAAAGGCAGCATGAACGGAAAGTATAATCTCATGCACATTCGTTTCGTGCTTACCGGCGACTCATTAGTAGGAGCCGGTATTACGCCCTTTAACCACTATATATTTGGTCGAAGAATATGGGATAATGGGACGGTACAATCTCCTAGACAAATGTGTAAACCCGAAATAGTGAAGTTAACATTATATAAAGTCTACGACAATGCGACTTCAAAGCTAACTCGCACTAAATAATATATATACCGAGTCAGTAAAGGATACTATGGATGTACTATGGCTATTGTGTTAGTAACCAATACCAACATTATTGTATCGAAAATGTAAATGGTACTAACACTATGGTTTCCGAGTCGGTACATGGTACCAACCTGATAGACACAATTTATGCTATAGTTCACCGAATTCGAGAATAACAACAATTTTCGAACACCTGTTACTCCTGTAAATCCACACACTCTGGCCTTGATCGATATCAGTTATCACATTTCGCAGTAAGCATAACATCATTGAATTCAATATATAACAGTTAAATACTGTTTGCTACGAAGAACTTATATATTTGCAAGTATGTATTAGGTGTTGCGAACCTAGTAACAAATTAGTTCAGTTGTGACCAGAAGGATAAACCAAAGGCAGCATGAACAGAAAGTATAATCTCATGCACATTCGTTTCGTGCTTACTGGCGACCCAAAAAAGTATAGTGGTTAAAGGGCGTAATACCGGCTCCTACTGATGAGTCGCCAGTAAGCACGAAACGAATGTGCATGAGATTATACTTTCCGTTCATGCTGCCTTTGGTTTATCCTTCTGGTCACAACTGAACTAATTTGTTACTTGGTTCGCAACACCTAATACATAATTGCATATGTGACATGATTGTCAACTGCAGTTGTGTGCCGCATTTAATTTTCATAGCCAATAAAAGGGTCTTGCTTTGATCCTCGAAAACCAGATTTCAGTCATGATCTATTGAAAAATAATTAGGATCAGAACGTATTAGTGCTTGAAACGAACGATAGTTGTATTAGGTTATGCAAAAGTTGACATTGAATTTGAGATTTTAATGAACGCTTATTTGGAAAACTGTATTTATGCAATTATTATCACAACCAAAGCAACAAATGCTCAAAAAAATTAACAAATCATTGATTTCGCGTGTGGTGGTAACAAATCGCCAAGCTGGCAAACTTGATTTAAATAAATAATTTAAAAATTATTTAAACTAGGCTAAATCCAGTCTTTTACTTGTATTTACACTAAGCGCAGTGAAGAATTAAATTTTTGTATGCAAATAAATTATTTGTTTATAATTTAGAGTGTAACAGGTGTGGTGATATGAATTTTTTATTTTACTTAAGCGAGGTGAATATCGCTTTTTCAAACAGAATTATTAGTCAACTAAAATTTTCAACCCTGTTGTGCAAAGCTTTCCAATATGAATCAGGTTACCTTTCTTGCTTCTAAATTAACGCAGTTACCTTATATCTTCTCCTTACACAATCAATGAAATATATTCGCTTTTCAGAAACACTAATGTATATTTTTCGAAGAAAAAATAAAACCGATACCGAAGTCATTATTGAATAATAATTGTGACTTTTAAAACAGAAATGATGATGCATCTACTCTCCAATTCGTTTTTCAGTGTAACGGACAAAAATAATTCAGGCCACATTTAGCAGAATTCTACTTTCACAAATTGGGTCCTTTTTTATTAGTTCTAAGATATAGCAAGTTAGTTACTCTGGTGCTGCTAATCTTGGTATTCATCAAATTTACCGTGTCTCTGTAGTCAAAAAAATGTATTAAAATCATTTTGCAAAGTGGATTTGATTAAAATGGCCAAGTTAGTTAAGTTAAGTTTAAATTTAAATTATTCCTGAACTATTCATGAAATTTTGGTATTTCAAATGAAAACCTAAAAGGGGCATGAGACAAAATAATTATTCTTTTGAAATGCAAGCTTTAATAAAATTAATTGTACCCTTCTTATGTGCAAAAACAAAAAGAAATTTTATCAGATATAAAAAAATTTTCTTTCTCATGGTCTTCTCAAATATCTACTCATGAACATATCTTTATATATAAATTGGAAAACAAAACAAGATAGAAATATGTGAACAAAGAGAGTGTGAAAAATAGAAACCAATCAAAATTGCGTGCGTCACATCCAATTCAAGCTCAATGCTTGTACGTGCTTCTTCTGCTTACATAAATCCGGCTGCAATTTGTTTATCCATTAGGCTTCGTATGTGGCTAGCTCCCTTTTGTTTTGCATTTAGTCATTACTTTGAATGCTACGTCTGGAGAACATACGTGCGTTGTTTCGATGATGTGTTGCGCAATAGCAGACGTGTATTCACCATTTGATTCAAAACAGGCGTTCAAGTTGCAATGTTCTCTCATTCGAGTAATTAACCGTCTGGTCGATCGGCCTACGTGAGTTGATCGACAACTTGCGCATGTATATTGGTAAATAATATTTGATATCGACATTAACGGCTGTTTCTCTATGATTGCTGGTAAAGGCAAGTGTGTTACCCTAAATAACACTCGTAGTTTGGCTGCATTAAATGTGCGTGTCAATGCTGCTTCAACTTTCTTTTCTGCCATTCGGGAAACTGCATCCCCCTTAAATGGGATGTTTAGGTAGACAGTTTTCTTTTCTGGCCCATGGTACGTCTGTTTCTGGTTAACTCCCCTTTTAATAATTGATTCAATTAATTGTCTGGGATAGTCATTAAAAATTAAATCGTTAATTGCTTTATTATATTCATTTTCTTTAGAATCTTGACTAACCAACCTGTCAATTCTTGAAAAGCAACCACGAACTGTTGATAATGTATATTGAAATGGTACAAAACTGCTGTAATGCAAATACTGTGCAGACCATGTTGGTTTATGGTAAATTGCTCTGTTTAATTTACCATTAGTTTCTTTCTTTAATAGTACATCTAGGAAAGGCAGACAGTCATCTTTCTCGTGCTCTGACGTGAAACCGATATTCTTATGTGCTTTGTTGAAACTTTGAAGCAATGTTCCTATGAGGCCAATTTTATCAATGGTAAATTCTCCGTTTCATGCACTAGCTAAATGGCTAGTTCGTTTACTTGAACTATTACGTAAACTACTAGGTAATCATTCGGTTGCCGATTCGTTTGAGTTTGTAAACAAAATTCAAGATATAAATGTTAAAAACAAGATTATGGTATCTTTTGATGTTACGTCCTTGTTTACAAATGTTCCAATTGATGAAACCATTGACATTATAGTCAAAGTGGTAGAACACGATATATTACCATCGCCGGTGCCAGGTCAAACTCTACGCAAGCTTATCTTACTATGCACGAAAGACGTACGATTTCGTTTTAATGGAAACATCTCCAAACAGACTGATGATGTCGCAATGGGAAGCCCCTTATCTCCAGTGTTGGCTGAGATTTTTCTACGGCACCTAGAAAATACATCATTAAAGAGTGACATAAGTAAATGTGCTCAATAAATACGGTACGTGGATGATATATTTCTTGTACTTAAAAACAGGTCGCAATCACGAACATTGCTTCAAAGTTTCAACAAAGCACATAAGAATATCGGTTTTACGTCAGAGCACGAGAAAGATGACTGTCTGTCTTTCCTAGATGTACTATTAAAGAAAGAAACTAATGGTAAATTAAACAGAACAATTTACCATAAACCAACATGGTCTTCACAGTATTTGCATTACAGCAGTTTTGTGCCATTTCAATATAAATTATCAACAGTTCGTGGTTGCTTTTCAAGAATTGACAGGTTGTTAGTCAAGATTCTAAAGAAAATGAATATAATAAAGCAATTAACGATTTAATGTCTAATGGCTATCCCAGACAATTAATTGAATCAATTATTAAAAAGGGAGTTAACCAGAAACAGACGTACTATGGGCCAGAAAAGAAAACCGTCTACCTAAACCTCCCATTTAAAGGGGATGCAGTTTCCCGAATGGCACACAAGAAAGTTGAAGCAGCATTGACACGCACATTTAATGCAGCCAAACTACGAGTGTTATTTAGGGTAATACACTTGCCTTTACCAGCAATCAAAGAGAAACAGCCGTTAATGTCGATATCAAATATTATTTATTAATATACATGCGCAAGTTGTCGATCAACTTACGTAGGCCGATCGACCAGACGGTTAATTACTCGAATGAGAGAACATTGCAACTTGAACGCCTGTTTTACATCAAATGGTGAATACACGTCTGCTATTGCGCAACACATCATCGAAACAACGCACGTATGTTCTCCAGACGTAGCATTCAAAGTAATTACTAAATGCAGAAAAAAAAGGGAGCTAGCCATATACGAAGCCTTGTGGATAAAGAAATTGCAGCCGGATTTATGTAAGCAGAAGAAGCACGTACAAGCATTGAGTTTGAACTGGATGTGACGCACGCAATTTGATTGGTTTCTATTTTTCACACTCGCTTTGTTCACGTATTTCTATCTTGTTTTGCTTTCCAATTTATATATAAAGATATGTTCATGAGTAGATATTTGAGAAGACCATGAGAAAGAAAATTTTCTTATATCTGTTAAAATTTCTTTTTGTTTTTGCACACAAGAAGGATACAATGAATATATATATATATATATATATATATATATATATGTCTCATGCCTCAGGTACTTTTTTGAATTATTTTTTAGTAAGTATGCAATTTTTATATTGAATAAACACATAAATATTAAATTTTCAGCTGCTAACTTATAAAAATGAAAAAATTGTTTTTTTATATAATTTAATACCATTATAGATATAGAAGTTAATAATAAATCAAATTTATTTTGCATTGAAAGACATTAAGTTAAATCTGGCTAGATTGATAAGAGAATATTCATTTAGATCAATTTTCAGTTTTGGTTTGTGATTTTTGGTGTAATGTGATTACGAGCTGCGCAGTTCGGAATACGTTTACAGGCACGTTTAATGGATATAAAGGCAGACCAAAGAACTGTGCTGCTGTCAAAAATATATAACGCGCAAAGATTACATCAGTAATGTATGAAACTTCACCACCTTCGGCAATGCACCAACATATTTCTGCATTTAAAAACAATAAGCGGAACGAAAATTGGTTTCGCCAATCAGCATTCAAGCACATTAAACGATACGCGAATCATTACTTCTTCCATTTGAATTAATAAATAACCTGTGGTCATTCACTGCCAAAACGCATGGAGAGGAGTGGACACCCTATGGTAGTGAGAAAATTAGCACATATTACACTAATCTAAATAAGAATAGAATATAAAAATTTCAGACAACCATTAGGTGATATGTGTTACTGGTGATATCATACGAATAATATTACATTTTAATGCAACTGATAAATTATAGAAAGACTATGATAAAAAATTATTTTATTCTCTACAAATGCATCCATTAATAAATTTTATAATGAACGTCGGATACTTTAACATACAAAACCATATATATAAATATGCGTGTGTGTATGTGTGTGTATATGACAGTATGCCAAACAGTGATTACCTAAATAGCTCGAGTATTGTATTGGGTAATCTTTAACGTGCATGATGCGAAAAAATGGGATAGCATGGGATTCTAAACACAGGCATGAAAATGATGGCCATAACCGTTTATATCGGAGGAGAGCAAAGTTTACCAGTCCTGACACATGTTCGAGTTGAACAGCGTAGAAATAACCAGAGGTTATTTAAAATGAGCACGGTTTATATATGGTTAATTGCAAGGAATTTATGTAGGGCCTTTCAATTATTAAGCACCAGTTATTCATTACCAATATAATATTTAATGCAGACAAAAATTATTTGAATACATGGAAAATAGCAGTTAGTAGGAATTTGGGTTTTTACTGTTATTTTCATTATTGTTAATTAATTTTATTTAGTTATGATAAAGAAACAACTTGATTTAGAAATTCATTGTTTAAATTAATAAAGCTTATTCCATGTAGTTGATCAAAAATCAGTTGAAATTAACGTAAGGTAACGTTTCGGTTTAGCGAAAAATGTGTTGAATTAGAAAAAAACTCTATGTGACAAACTTCAATGGATTTTGGATAAATTACAGATCAAATCTTTCATTAGATTGACAATTTAAAAATAAACAACTTGTGATATAAATTGTCGACAAATCTTAGTTTGGAATTTAGTTCATTACATAAGAAAGTAAACATTAATTTATGCACATAATCAGAGATTTATTTTTGAAAAACCAATGCCAATAATCATATTACCGCAGTAGTTCTCACTGAAAGTCTGTTTAATACCAAATATCTAGTGAATATTGACTTTTAATATAACTTAGGTTTATTCACTGTACTATGCAGCGTAATAATTTGGCTGCAGTCGATATTCAAATTATATAGACATGAAATTATAGAACTAATAGTATTGCGGTTGCAGTCAGTCAGTGGAGTAGTCTATAAGGAATCTTCATAAACATATTCATTCCCAACATATCCTAAGTTCGTTAAATATATGTCATGTTGGTAGCACAGCAGACAGTAACCAGCTAAATCCGTTCGGCTCTTAAATAGAGCATCTTATTAATTCCGTTGAACAATGAACTCTCATTGACCAAAACAAAATCAAGCAAAAACGTGGGTTCACAAATATCTTACGAAGTTGATATCTCTATCCGGTCATCTATTGTATTAAAACGGCTTAGCAAAAGGCAGAGAAAGTGCTTTCATTTAAAAAAATTAATCTCCATCCTTAAATATTTCCACAGATAGCTAAATGTTTTCCTAATTCATCGAATTCTACTGTACGAAAGATTATATCTCTAGATATCTTGTCCGAAGCCGACAGCTTGGATGTTACTAGATCTTCAAGAACAGTTTACTGATATAGAAATTGCTGACCATCGAATTTAAACGTAATCTATTTGAGGCATGTGGTTGTGAACTTTACTGAGTTAGCACTTCCTGCACACAGCGGGGAGAGCCTCAAGCATACATTTTTTATCTGCCAGCAGCTCGAGGATTTCAGCTAAATATTTCAACATACCGATCACAACCAGCAAACTTCACTCCAGCGAACATTACAGAAATAACGATTGTTGCATGTAGAACATTTTAGTTATCTTCGTAAATTCACAATAATTGCCTCGATAAGATGCATCAATGTGGGTTCAAAATTTCTGCCTTCATTTCATACCTAAAAGAGACAAATCCGTAAATTGGCGGGAAAGTAATTAAAAAATTATTAAAATTAACAGAAAATTTTATATAAAAAATTATTCTTTTGAAATGCGAGATTTAAGAAAATTCATTGCACCCTTCCTGTGTGCAAAAACAAAAAGAAATTTTATCAGATATAAGAAAATTTTCTTTCTCATGGTCTTCTCAAATATCTACTCATGAACATATCTTTATATATAAATTGGAAAGCAAAACAAGATATAAATATGTGAACAAAGAGAGTGTGAAAAATAGAAACCAATCAAATTGCGTGCGTCACATCCAGTTCAAGCTCAATGCCTGTACGTGCTTATATGACATAGAAAGTTTATTTGTGAAAATTTTACTCTTGTTTAGTAAAATTCTTGATAGTATAAAACTGGAAATTTGATAAGAATATTTCTTATCTCAAATTTCAACGCCAAAAATTTGAGCCTATACTGACAAGGGACAGCAATCTTTGAGTTTAAATTATTAATGACTCAGAAATAGATTTGCATTTGTTGGGCGAAAAAATTTTCACTTATTCAGCTCAAATTCGAGTAATTTAAATAACCAAAGAAAACGTTTAGCTGGTATCATGATTAATACAAAAAGAGCGAAAATATTCACGTTTATAGCAAATACTCGTATGTTTGCAAAGTTTAGAAAGAAACTATCAAAACATCTCCTTAGACAATCGAAGCTTCCAGATTACATAAAGTATGCATTGTATCAAACAACTAGGAGACACTGTGTTGTTAAAATGCGCAATTAACTTGCAAGACTCTTGCCTTCACATGGAGATCTAGACCAATACTATAGAAAACTGTCGTTGGTATTTGACAAAACGAGGCAAAATTACACTCAATGAAAAATGATATTATGTAGAAGAAGATATTTCCTCCGACAAAATTAAAGTAACGATTATTGATAAATTTAAACCACCGTGGCTGATTTTAATGAATATTATTTTAAATGGCAATACTCGTTCAATTTCTTTAACATCCTTTGTTTAAATACTTTGCAGTGTATACACTTTTGAATTGTGTGTAATTCGAGTTTTCTTTACTCTGTAAAAGTTCTAGCGGGATTCTATCTGGCGTGCTGCATTTGACATTTTATTTCTCAGTTCGGTTTTATAAATATTGATTTACACAATATTAGCCCACCTCGAATTTGCCTTTTTATTTGTGCTTATTGGGACCATTCAGGAATAGGTAATTCGATAATTCTGTTTTTCACGTCTAATCTCTTTTCAGTTAATATACTCAGGTGCAGTGTTGCGTAAGATATAAAAAGTCCATTTTTACATTAGGTAAAGCTCATATGGCATCCATTTAGACACAAAGTTCCAACTAACCATCCACAATCTGTCATTACTGAACAGACACCACACTACATGGGTAAGTGGTATTGAAATGAACATTTATAGAATCAAACGAACATTGGTTGCGCGGGTGGTGATAACAATTATTATAATCAAGGTTGCGGTCTTGATATAAACACCTGACCCATTAATTACTTACATATGTCAGTATAAACTAAGAATTGTATAGTGTAGGAAAGGCAATTCATCCAGTAGACCGTTTTCGTTCTTATTGGGAACTCATCATGTACTGGCCAGAATTTGCCGCGGACAGGACTCGAACATGGGTACGTCTGCTTCGGAACCTGGTGCTCTAACCACTGAGCCATCCTGCCGCACACTAAACTGCACACAATGTTCAGTTATATACTAACTAATGTAACCTGGTTAGTCTATTTTTCCTTTAGGTGGAGCTCGTATGGCATCAATTTAGACCCAAAGTTCCAACTAACCATCCACAATCTGTCATTACTGAACAGACACCATACTACATGGGTAAGTGGTATGGAAATGAATATTTTTACATACCTGCGGAGTTTGTATGGATTCACTTCGCACTTCATTTCACTTATTGTTTATACGAGATAATTTAATTCCAGCCGCCCATATCCATGAGGAAATCAATATCAAAAACCCCCAGCATTAGGTATTAAAGGAAATTGATATAAAAATTCAATAATCATGGCAATTAATAGAAAGATTAACAAAACGCTGATCTGTAGGAAATTATGGACTTTAAACTAATTAAACCTCAATGTGGTTTTGCCCCAAACATCTCGTTCCAGATATCATACGCAATACTAAATCAAATAGAAGTTTAATAAATGAAAATTAGAAACATTAATTTCAATTTTATCGTAATATGAAATAATTTAAAGTAAAATCTTAAATAAGAACAGAAAATTTGAATCATATTTAAGACACAAATGTTATTGATAACTGTCAATGGGGACACAACAAGTCCACTTTATGAATATCCTCCACTGAATTGTGCAATGCTTAATTTATACAGAAGGAGTATGTATTTAATGGAACTGATGCTTGCATCAAGATCACAACCTTGATTTAATTAACTTTAATCATCACCCGTGCAACCAGTTTTTGTTTAACAAATCGCTATTTTTGTCATGTCTATAAAAGTATCAAATGCAGGTCATTAAATAAACTGGATGGAGGCCATACAAATAAAATGAAGTTAAACCAACATTCAGCGTAAACTAAGTTTGACTTTTGAAATGAAATCAATAGAAAATAATGAGTGTAACAAATGATATGAAATATATGCACCCGATTTCTTCGAAATATTTCATTCTTATAAGTAACATGCAATGTAAACAAAATCAAATTCCAAAACGCATTTCCGAAATGATAGACACAACTAGTTATGTAGGCAGTTATACTTACACTATTGTGTACCTGAAAACAATTTAATTTATATACGACCGTAGAGTTATGCTGAAATCTAAATGTAGAAATTGTTTACCCTCAAGAAAACATTTGTTTTACGCTCTCGGGACCGTTCTTTAGGAGAAAATTTCTTCCATTAAGCACCCCTTCATATGTGGTCAAGTAAGGTAGAAACACTAGACGATGCATACTCCGAAATCTATGGGTATTTAAACAGTGGGGAAATGAAATTCATATAAAGATTTCAACAATGCGACTTCATAACAAATCGATATAAGCATACGGCACCTAATACATAATAGCATATACATATTGGTTCTCTGCAATAATGGATATATAAATATTATAAATTAAGCGAATAACATAAGGATTACCTCTGAAAGTGATAACGGATGTCCATCGTGGCCATAAATTAAGAATTTGATGGTTTCGTAAGTGTTTAAATATTGGGTTTTTCTCATTTGTTGTGAAATTTAGCTTAAATCTAAAATCAATGCGTTGGTACACATTACAGTTTCAGTAAATATAACATTTAGTGGTTTGGATTTGATGCCGCATTGCTAAAGTTTACTTTATTACCGCTTGAATTCATTTACGTATGAACGGTTGCGCCATGAACCCACTTAACACTTATTGATCAAATATATAATGTGCATTAGGCGTAGAGCCGTCTCCTATTTCTGGGTTGCCTGTAAGTATGGGAAACAGTTGCACATGAGATTATAACTTTTAGTAAAGTTGAATTTGGCTTATCCTCGTAGTCGTATTTGAAGTAAAGTGTTACAAGTTCCGTTATAGATAATATATGATTGCATATATATATATATATATATATATATATATATATATATATATATATGAGAACAAAACAACATGCTCCATGTTACGTTGTTTTGTTCTCATATTTTAAAGTAAGGTGAAACTGGTAACGATATATATATATATATATATATATATTTATATATATATATATATATAAAATTTCACAAAAATAATATGAGTATTAAGTTTTGTTGGTGACCAACCCCTCAATTTGATATTATGTGCACAGATCAACCAACTCAGCACCACACTGCATGAGCAAACAAGCGTGAACATAACTTATGCACACATGTATAAGTACAGATTTAACCATAACATGAGCAAATTGACGGTTGCAGTAAACATTATAAAGATGAATAAAATATGATGTAACAAATAGAAAATTCTAACACGTTGTTTCTGAACAAATACAGTCAGTGTATGTAAGATTTCTAGTATAAAGAAACTAAATGTATTATAAAAGAATGCTATATAAATAAATATATACATATTCACAATTATGAATATAAGCTCTATGAAGCTACTTGCGTTTTAAGACTGAAATCTTTGGCGTGTACGATGTATGTTTTTTTAAGTTAAACGTCCATCTTAATATAATTAAAATGAGCTATCGGAATTTTCTAAATACTAACTAAAACCAGATCGCTATATATAAACAGAAATATTTTGAAAACTGAAGAGGAATAACGAAAAACTGACGAAATAAAGAAAGTTTATCAAATGAACAGTTTTAAACTCCGTAGTCCAAATAGTGTAAAAAACAAATAGCTTTCTCCAATGTGTCAGTTAAACGTAATTAAAAGAACCTTTTAAAGAGATACGAACAAAATGATCACTCAACGAGTTATCCTGCACTGGCCTAACTAAAACCATACATAATAAATGATGTATGCGCGTTTACCTCTGATATTAATGCACGTTTAGAAATGCTTGTTAAAAAGGAGCAGCATAGCTAAGCCATATTATTTTTGTGGTAAATGAAGCATAAAGTCAACATGAAAAAAGCGGGATAGAAATACCTGAACTGAGTAATCAAGAGTCCCGTTTAAGCATAATACTAATTAAATAGGTAAACGAGTCACATAATTTGAAATTTTCAACCTATATGTCGACTGTCCACATTTTGACACGGTGAGTGCCGACGCCGTCTTTTGAGATCCTTGTGCATGGAAAGCTCATCGCGGCAAAAGTATTTGCATTTCAGAAGTGAAGTTCTAAAAATCGCATAAACCACCTCATCTATACTAAGTCAACCAAAATTGACATTGCACTTAATAAGTGTGCGTCATTTATCATTGTAGCCATGTGTCTATCTATGTAATGAATTTGGTTAAGTCTAGTTGCCTACAAGTGTACACTCATTCGAGTGATAGAACAGTTATCTCATAACAATGAATGTCGATCCACTATATAGGAATACTCGAAAAAGTGTGTGTTTAAAGCAATATTATAATTAATTAAATCGAATTAACTGCACGTGTACTTTCTATGTAAATGAAACTAAATTGATTATTTTCACCCCACTTTTGATAGAGTCCGAAGTGTTAATTAACATTTACTTTGTTAAATGGTGTAATTACGATAACCACCTTGGTGAGGCTGGGGGCAATTTAGTGAAATAATAACCTAAATTAGGGTTATAATTTAATCCACTTTTTGAAAATATAGCTATTTACCAACTTATTGAAAGAGCAAATACAGTTATAAAGGAGGGGTGACATTTGACGTAAAATCTAGTTAATAAATGATAAACTCTATAACGGACTTAAGCCAATATATACAATACGATAAAAACTAATAACGAATAAAATTAAAAGCTAATCCGAAAATTATTTAACGTATAGTATATTATTTTTCAAACTTCTAATTATAACTCAACTTTCTTAAGACAGTGATTATCATTGCATCTATTAAATTCATCGGTTACCCATTAACATGTATCGTTTCTCAGTCTAAATAATTGAATTTTAATTTATTTTGTCTGCCAGTTTCAGACTTTTAATTGTTCATGTCTTACCAATACACATTAAAATCCTATAAGGATGATTTTATTTTAAATTAAGAAGGATACCAATGTAAGTATTCATCTAGAAATGGTATTTCACCAAGTGACTCGTTTTGCATTGTAAAATAAAGTTCACTCAATTGATTAGCTAAATATAAAAAAAATAAACATTTCGTTAAGTACATGATTCCATATAACTAATATGCCATAAAAGAATGGCACATTTAGTGTGGGATTTAGGCTGTCATACCTAAGTTTATTTTCACCATATAATGTTTGAATATCTTTGCTATTACAACTGACAAAGCTCGTTCCATTGTAAAGCAACTTATCTGCATATAGATGTCCTTCCTATGTACAAAAATGTAGATGCCATGCCTGTGTTCAACATCTCTATAATATGTCACATCGTCATTTTAATTCTTTCTGATATTATCGGACGATCAACCAAGAAATTCTAAAAATACTTTAGTGATTTAAATACTGCTATATTGATGTACATTGGCACCATATCTAAGCTCACCAACCTATCGTTTTCATTTAATTCACATTTATCAAAAATTTTAACCAAATGGCATGAATTCATCAAAGTATATTCTTAGAATTATGAAAAACTTTCTTAATTAGTGACATGGAAACTAGGACATTTTTCATGTCGGAGAAAGCTTCACATTAACATTAATTCATAAATGAATACATGTTTTATGTGCCATTGAAAACCCATGCGCTCTGGGCGCAACTATATGTCTTTTGATGAGATTATCTCCAGGTGCATGATCCAATTTGGTCTTGGCAAACAATTCATGCATCAATTATTTAACTTCGTCTTGTAATTTAGCAGTCGGGTCTTTATTTAGATTAGTCCAGACAGTGGCATCTACTAGTTGTCATGCATCTTGTCATAAATATCCGAGTGAATCATCGAAACGGTCACTCTTCCTTTGTCTACTTTCAAGCAGAGCATAGCTTCTGCTGAGAGACATATTGAAAGAATAGTTAGCAGTGCCAAGAACAGATGGGCACTAATAAATTGAAATATATTATCAAACGATAAAAAATTAAAAATTAATATAATTTGGATCAGATCGATACCGGAATATGCTGCCGCTACTTGAAATCCATTGAAAAAGAGATTGTCTAATAAGCCAGAAGCTGTACAAAGAAAACTTGTGAAACATATTAGCCCTGTCTTCTGCTCTGTATACGCCAGTAGATTACAGTTTGTATCATTGCAAACTTTATGGTTTCGAATGATGTGCTATAGCGTCAAAGTTTTCCACTTGAACCAGTGGACTGGTGCCTATATGAATCCGGTAAGAGAGATTCATGAAGTTGGAGCTAGATCTGAACATTTGACGGTCTCTCCTAATTATCTTGTTGAAAGTGCGTTGTTGTTCAGGGATCCACCGATAAGTAAACATGAAGCTGTGCCAAAAAAAATTCAACGGTCCACTTGATAAATGTAAATTTCTTGGTGCGACGAGCTGACAGTTGACAAAGTAAACGGAAGACAGCACTGACATACACGCTGTCAAATTGGGGACAGTGAGCAGAATCACCTTGTATTGCAAAACAAGGGTCAGGTAACTAGTCAATTTTATGACATGCAAAATATTTCTATTGAGCTAGGTTGTTGTTGCAAAATTATCATAACTTGATTAAGGATGAAATTATCTTCCATATTAAACAATTAAAAAACTTGAATAGAAGCGAGAATAAGCTGAATTCTGTATTTTGAACATGTAGGCGTGAATTTTTTGTTAGATAATTGATGTACTACTTCCAAACGAAAGCCAATTTCGCGAACACAGATACGTAGCGCAGTACATTATCAAACAAGAATTAATTTTGATTAAAAGAATGAAAAAATTGCGAAACTGGATTTATCAAAATTTGGATGGTTACAATGTCTCTTCAACACAATAACATACTTTAATTGCCAAGAATGAGAATAAGCAACACGTATGTTAGAATTGCCTCTCAAATCTCAAGGTTACACACGTCATTCAATGGAATATTTATAACAAGGTTAACAAAAGCAGGCAGAAAGGTGAAATAACTGAAAACAGTTCAGGTTGTTATGAAGCAAAGTCGAAAAATCATCGTGGAAAATAATAAAAATGCAATTTTCGCAACACGGCTACCAAATAAGCAAACGGCATTCATGGATATTTTCCTTCAATTAATCGTACACGGGGTACAGCTTAAGGAAATATTGCACGTGAATATAATAGCTAAATCACATGCATCGCTAAACAAATAACCTCAACGGGCACTTGAAATTACTTATCTCACATTCACACAATTGTCATGCATTACAAAACCTCAAGACACTTTCATTCGTTCAATTGACGATCAATGCATAGCTAACATTCAATTAATGCTACAGAAGATGACAAAAACAAGTCAGAATTAGATTATATTTAGCCAAAATGGCAAAAATTGAAGAAAAACTGCCACGTAAACAACATAATTACCATTATTTACAGCGCTGAAATGTACAAAAGGATGAACGAATGATACTGCAATCTACACAACTGGACTTGTAACTAGGGGAGACCATACAACCAATGAAAAAAGTTACAAAAAAGAGGGAAAACAGTGAAAATAATTTATGCATGCAATAGCAAAGACAGAAAAGGCCTGGCCACAACTCAATTCATCAAGAGATAAGTAACCCAACATCGAACATTAACTAAACATACCGCGTGAAGGACATATAAATGCACAGAGGCTCACACCCATACCCACTCACAAGACGAAACGTGATTAACCACATACATTTCTAAAACCACTACGAATAAAAACAAATAAAACTCACAATTAGACTAGTTTTCATTCACTCAATTAAATAGAATATCATGACAGTTACAACGCAACAGATATATTTGTTTCGCTAAATAGTCACAAATTTAATTGCCCATATATGCGCAATAAAAATATTTTGTAAACAATTTTAGCTAGATTATTCTACAATATATATATATATATATATATATATATATATATATATATATATATATATATATATATATATATAAACTAATTGCATAAAAATATGAATGACACGTTGAGTTTACATTTTTTTCAATCTAATGAAAAGGAGTTTGTTTAAATTATACTAAATACATCACAGTTGTGAGTGGTTTCAGTTTTGCCAATCGTTTAGTGTCTGCCACTTGCCAATCTAGGCTTTGCATGCTGTCCGATTGTGAAAGCTGTGCGCATTTGTCTCTCCCTCAGATAGGTCTGCTAGTTTGTTTATTTTGGTTATTCATTACCTGAGATCGCCTAAGATTGTTGTTGCAATGTTTGTTGCTAAAGTTACATGTTGTGAATTTTGTGTGGATTTGGTAGTTTGTTCCTACGAATATACGTGTTGCTTATATTCATTCGCGGTTAAACAAGTAATATATTGTGTTAAACAATCATTTACTGTGCAGGTGGTGATAAATTTTATTAAAATTAATGTTGCTAACTTGATAAAGACGCCGATCCCGTAATGCAATAAAATGTACTTTTAATGGGATTGATGTTTAATTTAGATGACAGTCTTAAATTAAATAAATATATTGTGTTGATAGAAGATTTGGGTATTTAACAAGGCGTCTGGCGGTTTGTTTTTCATTTCTTCATGAATGTTGAAGACTTTTCTCACCTGGTCTTGTGAAGGTTAGTGAGGCTAATTGCGCGACCTTGGTGCTCTTATTTTAACAAATGAGCACATAAATATATAGGAGGTTCAGCGATAGGCTAACTAAAAATTTAAGATGGCATATGACACAAACTTGCGGGTAATGTAGGGTGGGAGTGGTGCAGTGGATAGAGTGCCAGTCTCTTAAGCGAATGTCTCAGTTCAAGCCAAATCCGCGGCGAATTATGTAAAGTACTTGATGAGATCCCAATGAGGATGAAACCGGTGTATTTGAGGAATTGACTTCGCTACTTGAAGCAATGTTTAGTTGGCAAATAGCACAAATATAAATAAGAATCCTGCATTACAATTTAATTCAATGTAGCTACCTCAATCTGCGTAGTACATTTGGTAGAATGACATATCTGAGGTGAACAATTAGAACTCCACATCTTATAAGATTCCAAATATATTCGATCCGAAAGAAAGAATAATCAAAAACATATGTCAGTACAAGATTTAAAATAACATGTAGTATGCCAGGAATGAAGAAGTAGATTATTTCAGACTCAAATTCAAATGTGCACCGATTTGAATACCAATCCCACTTGGCGAGTTCCTAATATGGACGGCACCAATCAACTTGATGTATTGCTCTTACTACTTGATTCAATATTTAGCTCATACTGTCAGCATAAGTATATATATATATATATATATATATATATATATATATATAAATTGCAATCGTGTTTAATGCCCGTCCTTTATAAATGTCCCTGGGAATCCACGTGATTAATCCAATACATTGTATCATTTTATGAAGTTGTGAGGCCACATTAATCAAAGCTGCTATTTTTCTCATCTTATCAAATGCGAAATAATTAAATTACCTACAAAACCAAATTTTAGCAATTAGTTCACGCTAGTAGAACCAGTTTAATTTACAATAATCCATGCAGTGGGACTTACCGTAGACATATACGAGTTAGTATATAAATGCCAGTAAATTGGAAAAAAATCTTTGAATAAACCGCATTGTTCAGCTTTATTAAACTATTCGGAATATAGCAGCATGCGCTATCTCAAAACTTTTACTTGTCATTTTAACAAAAGAGCAAACTTTTTATAAATATTAGGTTTAACAGTCTTCATTCATTTGGATGAACCATTGTTCAAATTTATTTAATTTCAGTAACAGATTCTGCCTGTTTTGATCTAGGATCAATGTCATCATAAAAAATATTTCAAACCTTTTCAAAAGAATAGTTGTCTAGTTAAAACCTTTACAACTTTTGATAAAACACTGAGATCCGAAAAGCCGTTGAAACGGAGAATGTCCATTTTCCAGGTTTCATATGAACAGCAAAAAAATTTAAATAATAAATTCAAGTTCAACGCGAGATACAATTTTTATCCAATATCATTAAATATGGCAAACAACAAGGGAAACAGCTAGTTAGGGTCATTTCTTTTGCAAATATTTCAAGCATCGTATTTTAAAAGATATGTTCGTATTTATTTGTATTTTGACCGAACCGAAATTTCTTTCAGGAACGGAGAAAAGAAGATTATATTGCATGATTAACCTATTGAAAAGTGTTGGTCAATCCTAATTCAGTTAATTTTTCATTTGTATCATTTGTAATTATTTTTTAATATTAATATTATGTTGATAATTTTTTCCTTCACAAATTTAAATATTCATCATCAGACAATGTAGTATTACGAATATAACACATTATATGTACTAAGGAAATTAAGTACATTTAAATGATTTTGGATAAATGTTAGTAGGTGTACTTTTATTAAAAAATGGAAATATAGATTCTAAACCAATTTCCACACAGTTTCGTATTTCGTCCTAACATGCGTCGTTCGAAAAAAATGGTGCACATAAATATAGATTCTCATATATCCTAGCGGGGATTCGAAATATGCTGCATATATTTTTTAATTGAACGCTTATTAACATTATCAGATTATACTTTCGTCATGTGTGTCAGTTGTGGATTCTAGGTTGTACTTCCATGAATTTTATTTCTTATCATACTTCATTGCGCGTATTAATGTTTTGTAAAATATTAAGTTTCAATACGTAGCCCATTTTAATTGGAAGATTAATCGATGATTTTGAGAATTTTAAATGATAATATCATGAAAATGCTATCAAATTTATTGTTAAAAGTTTCAAAATGTGGCGCCACTTTGAATTATATAACATTATTTTCTACAATGTAGTCCGAATTACAAGGTATGACAGTTATTCTGCTAAATCATACTGAATATTCATTTGCTCGTTGAAAACAATATTGCTAAAAATTTTGATCCGATAGAACGAAAAAAATCAAAAGTAACAAATTAGTTAAGAGCAATTTGAATGCTTCCTACTACATGTGAAATTCGCGATTTACTAAAATATCATAATAGGCGACGCTTTTTGGATTTGAATTTCTCAACTACTTTAAAATAATTTAAAGTTCGCGATAAGCCAGGTTACAGTTACGGGATGTCGCACATCAATACGAATAAAGCTCTGTCTTCGCAAAATTCCATCAAGAACAAATGGCACAAATCGGACTGCCCTCTGCACGTTTTAGAACAAAACAATTATATATTCTTGACTGAAGAAACCTAAAAAATACGCATTAGGCGTGACATTTACCCAATTGGTTCTAGAAGGCGTTGCCAGTGTCAGCATAAATAAAATGTGCTAAATCATATAAGCGTGTGTTTTTGCTCAGTGGGAGCCTATAAATGGAAGCCTTTTCGGCGCCTCAAACCCATAAAAAAATTTTTCAAGTACGGTGGAATATTTGGACAGTACAGTTTGCCCTATTGACTATGATATTGAGTATTGCGTGACTTACGATGTAAAATTAATCAAACAAAGCTTGAGACTGCGTCTCAGTCAATATCAGATTTCAAATTTCCAACAGTATACCGACAGAATTCAATAAATTTAAATTTAAATTTTAGTTTTGTTCGGGATGATTTTAGAAATCTACACATAAGCTTTAGGCATTCTGTACCCGGGAATAAATTAATTAAAAGGGGATCAAAATGCTATACCTAAGTCATCATTAACAAAATGCTTACTAACATACACGCATGCATTTTGCACAAACTGATGGCTGATTAACTCGAACATGCCAGCAAGCTCCTAACCCACTGTATAATTAGTCAAGGGTGGTTTTTATTCTCAATTTTATTTCATTTGATCGCATCAACATAATCAATGCTTATGTGCACATTTTAAGTTCGATACTTATTTTATAAAATGACTTGAATTTAGAGACATATTTTGGAAACTGGAAATATGAAAATAAGTCTACTTTTGAATGTATAATCATACGTATAAAGGATTGTATCGTCTAAGTGTCTAAATTTACTTAACCATATAAATTGGGTTTTTGTGTTGTAGTGCTGGCTTCTACTGATATGTCGCTTTTACGCAAATGACGCATTTTTACCGGAGATTATACCCATTTGTCGGCTGACGTTGCTCTTATACAAAAACGAAATGAAATGGTACTAATTAATCTTAATTCTGCCTTGGAAGTCAATCGTTCTCTGGCTAAAACAAGACACCTGCGTATTTGTTCTGTAATTGTGAACAATTAGCTCAAAAATAGAATTAAACAAACATTGGCTGCTCAGGCGGAGAGAAAATTTATAGAAACCAATGTCGCAATCTTGATTTAATCGCCAGTTCCACTATATATATAAATTTGTCAGTATAAACTAAGCATTGTATAATGTAGAAAAGGAAATTCATCTAGTAGAACAATTGACAGTTGCAGGACAATTCAGAGCACTGGTAGGCCGCTAAAATCTTGATTTCTTAACATTTTCAGGCGCATAGCTTTTTTTATTGATTGACGGGTTCTCACTAGACCCGTGATTCTGTAGCCGTCTTTACACAGTTTGTACAGAATTATTTAGGTATGAAATTTTTCCCGTTTTTCCAAATTTCGGGACTTTATAGTCCCAAATTTAGAATTGACTCCATACTCACAGAAAAACATTTTCACGTTGTTCTTTTTCTGAGAAAGTGTTTTTAATCCGTGAAGTCCTCAAATTAGGATAGTCCTCGGAAAATCTTCATTCACAAACATTTCCAGACAAGCAGTTTAAAAACGGCTTTAGAATCAAGGGACCAGTTATAACTCATCAATCAACGAAAAAAGCTGTGCACCTGAAGATGTAAAGAGATAAAGATTTTGCCAACCTAAGTGTGCTATCGATTTTCCCGTAACCCTCAATTGTTTTATCAGCTCGAACGAGGATGGCACTACGCAAACGTAAAAGCCTCCTGAGAAATATATCAATATTCATCCAGTTGACCGATTTCGTCCTTATTTAGAAATCTTCATGTACTGGTCAGAATTTGTCTGAATGAAGGATTTTCGAGAAAATTTGTAAACATTTCTCATTTTGGTCCTGAACTCAAATATGCTCAGACTTCAGTTCTAAATAATAGTTTCCTAGATGATGATTATGCATGCTAAAGTTATTTTCAATTAATGGTATGAGGCATATATAAGGCATTCTTCCATACAACAAAACGTGGATACCACGTTAGTCCAACCGTGTGATACGCTACATGTTTTGCTTCAATAGCATGATAACAATTTAATTTGAAATTATAGACGTAAGGCACCTTTAACTGGGCTCAGGTAAAGAAAAGAAATTTCTTGTTTTACTGATCAAAACACCTTTGGAAGCTAAGGAGAGCAACACTTCTTTGTACTGTCAAGAATGGGTAAATGGCATTAACATATATGACGTTTTTTTATTTACGGAAATAGATATGAAATTTTTGTGTGCAAATTTGGTGCATTTATTTCGACTTCATTATACACTTATGTTTATATTACTATATGAAATTAAATAATTTTGTACATATCAGTTGAACAATAAACGATTTCGAGTGATATTAGTTTGAATGATTATGAACTACAGCATTCTGAATTTAAACATACTGTCATTTGATTATTTTGCCATAGTGTATATTGTTATTTTATACGCGCGCATTTTATTTATTCACAGTTTATTTAGATAAAATTTACTGACTTGATAACAACACCAGACAATTTTTTTCACCAGCTATGCAACAAAGTAACACCACTGTCAGTCATAGATGTTGATGCATTTAAACCTTTCACAGTCATCGTCAGAACACGACTGCAAACATATCTCACACACATCGCAAAAGTTAAATGAGTGATCTTATTTCGCAATTACTATAGTTTCTAGAAGTTTTAAAAAATTGAAATAGAACTTGTGACGTTGACATTCAGGTATTATATATATATATATATGCATATATATATATATATATATATATATATATATATATTAATTATCTATTTCTACCAGTATCTAAAGCCAGTATTCAGTATTCGTTAATATTTTCGCTCATCCAATCCCAATTGTACATTTCTCGTAACCAATCCCCTCTCCGCTATATCTCTCTTTGTTTTACGCAATTTAGACCACTCCATTTGCGATTTTCGTGTGGTGTGTCATCGCTTTCATTGCAAGTGCGTCCGTAATTGACGGGTGTGTCGTATTTTGCGGAACGTAGGCTATTTTTGAAGGCCCGTCAGTTAAATCTTTGTTCCAGTCCAATTTAATTTCCTTTAAAATTACTTTCTGCACGTTTAATCAGGGGTTCAGCTTATTAATTATTTAGCTTATTGTTAGCTAATTAATAATTAAGAGAGACAAAGCGGAGAGGGGATTGGTTACGACAAATGTACAGTTGGGATTGGATGAACGAATATATTAACGGATTCAGAATAATGGCTTTAGATACTGGTAGAAATAATATTTATTAATAAATGTTATTCCATGGATTAAGTGTGTTTTCATATTTTAATTAATGGTGAAACTTGGTAACGATATATATATATATATATATATATATATGTATATATATATATATATATCCTCTTCAGTTTGTTCATAATCCGATTGAATGTCTATTGATTCTGGTCGAGGGCCTGTTTGGTCTTTCCTGGATATAAGTAAATTGTTGTTGAATTATGTTATTCTTGGCCAGTCGATTAGAATATCATGTTGATGAAACTTTTGAATATTAAGTTCACGTGCTTGTTGTTTTATGTAATGGGTTTCATAAATAAATAATAATTTTTCGGAATTTGCTTTATATAGAATTGTGAAATTGTTCGAATTGACAGGGTGCCCCATTTCCAATATAAGATCGGATATACCTGATTTTTCTGACGGTGCCAAGCTTTTTTAATCAATTTCTGTGGCAAATGTTGCTGGATTCTGATTATCAATTGCTTCTTCGTACGTCCGATATGGAAAAACACGTTTTAACAACGGTGGCTGATTCCGATATTAGATCAAAACTCATAGAAAACATCCAAAATGCAAAACCCGTCCGAACAAACACCGCAAGACCTCATATTAGCATTTACAAAAACGTGCAATTTGCATTCAAACGGATATACTAGCACCAGATCAATGGTGTAGCTATGGGAAGTTGCATCGTATCCCTCCTGGCAGATGTATACATATATCATCTGGAAAAAAACAAGCCTAAAATGTACAATTGACCAGTGCGCACTCAACAAAAGGTATGTAGATGATATCTTGTTGTTCATCTTCACAGTTATTTTACTTGAATCTTGTCACAGTCCTTATATTTTAAAGAATATTCACATTAAAACATAGTTAAAAGTTTTATCGTGTTCACAAATTTGAGTTAAACAGCAGTATTTTAAATCAAGTTTGCGAGCTTGAAGCAAATACCAATCCCATTGTATTTAATTAGTCGTCGGACAACATAGCAGAACTACCGGCAGTCGCACGCACTGAAGCGTCTCGATCTTCTATGATCATCATCAAAGTACGACGGCAAACTGACTAGCGAGGATCGAACCACATTGCATAAATATATGGAAAGGAAAATTAGATATGCGTCTCTCACCTCTAGTAGTCTCGATTACACTGTTGTCGACCGGAAATGTCGGCTGCACAATTTCTATGCAGTCACGAACATTAACTGTTTGCAGCTTTCCCCACAAATAAATATATAGGCAATACAAACAGACAAATATTGATTGCTCATGTCGTGGTAACGATTTTTAAAATCAAATTTGCGAGATTGGAATAAACACCAATCCCATTTTATTTAACCTGTTGTCAGACAACATAGCAGAACTACCGCCAGTCTCACGCACTGATGTGTTTCGGTCTTCCATGATCGTCCTCAGATTACGACGGAAAACTGACTAGCGATGATCGAAACGTTTCGCATATATATGGAAAACAAAATTAGATATGCGGCTCTCACCAATATTAGTCTCGATTAAATTGTTCTTGACAGGAAATGTCGGCTGCACAATTTCTATGCAGTCACAAACATATACTGATTGTAGCTGTCTCCAAAAATAAATATATAGACAATACAATTTGTCTAGAATTGATTGCGCGATAGGTGGTTGCAACTCTTTAAATGATGTTTGCGAGCTTGAAGTAAACATTAATCCCATTGTATTTAACCATTCGCTATACATGCAAAGCGTTTCGATCCTCGCTAGTCAGTTTGCCGTCGTACTCTAAAGATGATCATGGAAGGTTGAAACGCGCCAGTGCATGTGACTGGCGGTAGTTTTTCTATGTTGTCTGACGCATGTGTAAACATTATGGGATTGGTGTTTACTTCAATTTCGCAAACTTCATTTAAAGAATTGTTACCTCCACCCAATCAATTATTGTTTAAACAGCAGATCTTGTTTTTTTACTAGCTTATTAATTTAATTAATCTTTTAGGACCGATACTTCTGTTGAAACTTCGATATCTATTTCAAAAATCTTCATTGCTTGTTTCTGGCTGTGGCATAGCACATTCTGTATTAACATTATCAATGTTTATGACGTATTGGAATTCCGAACTTTGATGTTAGAGCTTTATGTATGTATTTATGTTAATATTGATAATTTATCTTGTGATTTAATGGAAAAAAACACGCCTGCTTGATATCGATGAACAGGAACAGCATAACGAATTTGAAATGAACAATATTAAGTACATATGCAAACGCATTAATTAATAAAAGCGTTTCCGAAGAGTAGAGGCAAATTATGAGAGCAGAACATCCGTGGATATTTAACTCGAACCGCAGCAGAAGAAGAAGAGGAACTTAGCAGCTGAACAATATTCAAGGCCAGAGTGTATGAATATATTGGAGTAACAGTTGTTCAGAAATAGTTTAAATTCTCAATTTTGGTGGAGTATAGCATACATTGAAATCCATCGTGTTGGTAACATGTACCAACTCGGCAACCGTACTGATAGTAACATATAACTTTTTGGTATCATAATGTTGGAATCAGGTAATGACACAATAGCCACAGTGTTGGTATCTTTTACAGACTCTGTATATATATTATATACAGTGAATTCGCGTTGAAGTCCATTGTCGTGACTTTATATAATGTTAACTTCACTCCTGCAAGTTTACACATTCGTCTAGGAGATTTTAGCGTCCTAGTTTCCCACATTCCTCACCCAAATATGTAGTAGGTAAAGGACGTAATACCGGCTCCTACCGATGAGTCGCCAGCAAGCACGAATCGAATGTGTTCGAGATTATACTTTCCTTTCATGGTGTCTTTATTTTAATTTTTGGTCATATTTAAACTAATTTGTTACTAGGTTCGCAACACCTAATACATAATTCGAGTATATTGTTTCGATTTATTTTACACTGAAGTAGAGGAATTTTACTGTGTAAATTAAGAAGTGTTGAAACATTGAAAATTGTCAAAGCTTTCGTCAAATTCACTGTAATTTTTAAAATAAAAATAATAAATCTGTGCATAAATTGAACACAAAGAGATTGCTTTTTGGTGTACGTTTTTTTGTGTGTGTCTTATTTAGTTATGCCTATTCGAGTGCAAAATATATTTACTCGGATGATGTTATACTTTTGTTTAATGTAAGAAGATCTGCAGCAAAGACTCTAACATGCTTTAGTATTTTTGGAAGTAAATTGCGAAATGTTTCTGAAATAAAAATATAGGCATTTTAGACTCAACTGTTTGAAATTATTTTTTTTGTTAAATTTATTGAACTATAAGACATTAATCAATTTTGTCAGCAGAAAAAATATGGCTAAACAAAGCTTTGTACAGGAATCAGGAATAATTTTTACTAATTAAAATTTCGCAATATATTTTCATTTTTGCAAAAATCTAATTTTTTAACTTACTAGATTTAACCAATTAAAATGACAGATCGTGAGGACCAAAGTCCAGATTTAATAAGGCAATCAAATATAAACAACACCTTAATTTTAATTACTTGCAAAATGTTAGTAGTCTATTCATGATGAACGTAGATCTTCCTTTTTACTTGAGAATATTGTTGTTGATACATATAATTCCGTTGAAATTGTTGATGCCTATTCTTGTAGACAACTCCAGAATACGCTTGCTCATTTTTACATGGTATATTATCCAACACAGTAATATGTAACAAACGAAAGTATTACAGTTACATACTGTTTGTTGCGAAGAACTAACATATATGCAAGTATGTATTAGGTGTTGCGAACCTAGTAACAAATTAGTTCAGTTGTGACCAGAAGGATAAACCAAAGGCAGCATGAACGGAAAGTATAATCCCATGCACATTCGTTTCGTGCTTACTGGCGACTCATCAAGATTCTAAATTTAAAGTAATACGACTGTATATCAGTTTTTGATGTTGGTTTTAATTATCTATAACTACAAAAAGCGTGGTTCTGATAGATATATAAACTTAAATAGAGTTGAAGTGGCTTCAGCATGAAAATGCACAGCAAATTTCAATGGAATTATAAGTCAATCTAAAAAAATCATAGTTTGAAGTTTAACCAATAACATGATTAATTGTATAACTTAAAGTTTTGTGTATTGCGTGGCAGGGTGTCGCAGTGGTTAAAATTCGGTCTCTGAAGTTAAAATACCCCAATTCGAGCCTCGTCAACTGCAAAATTCTGGTCAGTACTGGCTAGTTCCCGATAGGGACAAAACTGGACTACTAGATTAATTGACTTTGATATCTTATACAATGCTTAGTTTACAGTGACAAATAAATTAATGAAGGGGTCGGTGTTTATATCAAGCTCGAAATCTTGATCCAATTAAATGTATGTTGTTTGTTTGTGAGTTGTAAAGCACCATTCAATGTGGAGTTATTTGAAAATGTACATTCTTTATTTACCTTAGTTTAACATGGAGCTTGAGACATTATACTCCATCAAATAAATATTATATTACCTCTTCCATGTGCAAAAATAAAAATAAATTTTATCAAATACTAGAAAAGCTTCTTTCTCATTTTCTTCTCGTATCTACAAATGGACATTATATATATATATATATATATATATATATATAATTGAAAGGAAAACAAGATAGAAATATGCAAACATGGAGAGAGAGAATGAAAAAAGAAAACCAATCCATTTCGTGAGTCACTTCCAGTTTGAGCTCAATGCCTTGACATGCTTCTTCTGCTTGCATAAATCAGGCTGCAATTTTATTATCTATAAGGCTTCGTATGTGGCTAGCTCCTTTTTGTTGTTGCATTTAGTAATTGTTTCGAATGCTACGTATGAAGAACATACGTGCGATGTTTCGATGATGTGTTGTGCGGTTGCAGACGTGTATTCACCATTTGATTTAAAACAGGCGTTTAAGTTACAATGTTTTCTCATTCGAGTAATTAACTCTCTGGTCGTCGGCCTACGTAAGTTGATCGACAACTGGCGCATGTATATTGGTACATAATATTTTATTTCGACATTAACGGCTGTTTCCCTTTGATTGCTGGTAAAGGCAACTGTGTTACCCTAAATAACACTCGTAGTTTAGCTGCATTGAATGTGCGTGTTAATGCTGCTTCAACTTTCTTTTATGCCATTCGGGAAACTGTATCCCCTCAAATGGGATGTTCAGGTAGACTGTTTTCTTGTCTGGTCCGCAATACGTCTGTTTCTATTTAATTCCCCTTCTAATAATTGATTCAACTAATTGTTTAGGGTAGCCATTAGACATTAAATCGTTAATTGCTTTATTTTACTCGTTTTCTTTTGAATCTTGGCTAACCAACCTGTCAATTTCTGAAACGCAGCCACAAACTGTTGATAATTTATATTGAAAAGGCACAAAACTGCAGTAATGCAAATTCTTTCCAGAATATTATTTACCAATATACATGCGCAAGTTGTCGATCAACTTACGTAGACCGATCGACCAGACGGTTAATTACTCGAGTGAGAGAACATTGCAACTTAAACGCCTGTTTTAAATCAAATAGTGAATACACGTCTGCAATTGTGCAACAAATCGTTGAAACATCACACGTATGTTCTCCAGACGTAGCATTTTAAATAATTATTAAATGCAATAACAAAAGGGAGTTAGCCACATACGAAGCCTTATGGATAAACAAATTGCAGCCAGATTTATGCAAGCAAGAAAAAGCATGTTCAGGCATTGAGCTTGAACTAGAGGTGACGCACGCAATGGATTGGTTTCCTTTTTTCACACTCTCTCCACATTTACATATTTCTATTTTTTTTCCTTTAAATTTATATAAAGAGATGTTCATTTGTAGATACTTGAGAAGAATATGAGAAAGAAGCGTTTCTTGTATCTGATAAAATTTATTTTTATTTTTGCACATGGAAAAGGTACTATGAATTTTATTAAGGCTCGCATTTCAAAAAAAATATTAAATTGTCAAATGTTACTTGTTTCTTTAAATTACAACTACACAAAATTTCTGTAGTATGCAGATATACATGTAAAACCAGACCAGTTGTCACAAAAAGAAACGTGCTTTTTTAAAGGGAACAACAAAATCACAAAAAAATCTGACACCGAAAATTATTGACAATTTTTCTTGAAATCATTTAAAAATTTGTGTGTTTGACTATCGAAAGCAAATGAAGTTTATCTAATTTTAACATGGATTTGTGTGAGAATGCCAAATTTTATTCACATACACAATATCACCACTATGCCTCAATGATAGGCATGTAATTCTGTGTATGGACAACGTTACTTGTATGCTATTCGATATTTAGTATTTGATCTCCAAAAACTAAATTAACAACGAACTGTCAACACCCATCGCAAAATAACCAATACATAATTTAAAAAAATTACATTCCTGGTTTAAATATGTGTGAACTGCATTACACCTTTCATATGTAACAACACAACATGCCTAGCAATACGTCGAAGTAGCTTAATGCGATGCTGCGACTGGCATAATTAACTTGTCTGTGATGCTTCCAACACTGATTTGTTCCTATTTCCTTTACTTATTTTTAATCTCTTAATAACTTTTTTCCCATATCCTTCATCAGTTAGCGGTTTATCACATGCAATATAACCAAATCTATAAAACAAGGATGATTTTCATTTAACTCTTGTTTGCAAAATTTCAAATGGTAAGTATAAAACAACTTTCCTATTGCGTGCAGAGGAAATTAAAATTCAGCCCCTGTAATTTCACCAAATTGGCTATACATCAGTTTTAAACGCATTCGCTTCGCGCACTCATATAATGAAGTGCTCATTAACTATTTTGAGACTACTCAGCCAGAAATAAAAATGAGACTATTAAATGAAATAACATTTTTGCTTTATTACTTGCTCTTAAGACTTTCGATTAAGTGTGGATATTTGATAGATACTGACAGAGGCATCCGAAATATTTTCGATAAACAGAGGCACTGCAAACAATCGTGTGTTATGCACAACACAAACCAGATAATAAATGTCTAACATTATATTCGCACGATTTGAAAATCATCAATTTTTCAAACATTGTCTATTAAGCTAACATTCCAAAAGTAATTCAGCGCTGTTCATAGCTATGCCCTACAATTGCTTTTTAATTATGAACAACTTAATTATCTATTTACTTATATAGCGATACTGATGTCGAAAAAAAGGTGTGTAGTTCCAATTATATAGACATGTCAAATTTAAGTCGTAATATGACTTAAAAGCAATGTTCTTTAGTAATGCCATTGTCACTCGATCCTGTGGTTGTGGACGGTTTGTCGGACTTCTTGGGTGTTAATGGTATCCATATGGTTATCTGAGATCCATCTGTGGATGCGCTGTTTGGTGTGAGGATGATGACAAAATGGAGAATAGAACTGGCTCTGTCCAGGGATATGGGTCCTTTCTCACCATACATCCTCTACCCTCAGTTTGACCAACTGCCTATAAAACACACTGGCAACCGAGGAAAGATGATGACATTAATTATTTTATCGATTCATTCAAAATGCCAACTACATATTCGGTAAACGGGATGAAAGAAATTTAGAAGGATATTGAAGTCACAAATAACCTAGCATTGGATATTTTGTTAATGTTTATTAAATTACATCTTAGCATGTTCCCTAAAGCCAAATTACGTATATGAAGGATACTGAGACCAGTACGTCTCAACGTAACGTTGTCAGAAAATTTATTAAGAAGCATTATGCATACCTAACAGACATCCTTCCTAAAATGAAATAATATGCTGAAATAATGTGTAATCTAAAGGAAACATTAACAGGCGGATGGTTGGAATGTGAAATATTCTTTAAAAATTTAAGAATCTCCTTGAAATGCACACGCCGAAATGATATATATTTCCTGCAGATATGGCGTCGCAAAGTTGGTCCGTTTTCGAACATCAGAACATCTGTCAAAACAAAAAAAACTAACAAATCTCTTGATTTATGAAAGTAAATGCTAAGTGGTAGACAAATTAGTTTCATTATTTGTGCATAAAAGTTCTATCTTGTTGGTTCCATGCGTTTGTACCTTATATATATATATATATATATATATATATATATATATGTAAATGCAAATCATTTTTTTCGTGTATCTATGACGCAACAATAATTAATATGTATGCTAGCGTCCTGACTGAAGTAATAGTCATTCCACTAAATATGAAGAAAAAATTAAATATGATTTCAGGTTATACGTTAGCTTTAGCAAATAAAAGAATTACATAAATTATGTATACAGGTGATTTTTTCTTTGAAAAAAGGCAATTTATCATTTATAACATTAATTAATCGATTAATTCGTATGCTAAACTTGCAAAGAAAACAACGATGAAAGATCAAACAAGAAGTTAGGTGATTGAGAGAAAGCAATAAACTTCAACTGTATCATTTATAGGTGAACAACCGAAAGCTCGATATTTTGAACGGCACTTGCGCGTTATCAGCATCAACTGTCAAGCTAACGGTAAAGTGCAACCTGATAAAAAATTTGATTTTGTACGCGATCAATGGCCTTTTATTTTATTGTATTTTAGGGTATGAACACTTTCAATCTTTTCCGATTCCTTAACTATCTATAGCCAACATATTTTGTGGTTCTAAAAATCCGAGGGATCACCTGTAAACTAGCTTGTTTCACTTAACATTCTCTTCTGTAACCAGTTTACTTATACAATTGTTGTTTATCCAAATTCAATCTACGATGATTTTTGTTGAATGGTTTGTTCCCTAGAAAGTTACATACGGAAAGTATTTTAAGAAGTAAGTTTTTTTTATATTTTAATTTGTCAAGGACAATCTCATTAGAAAGTTGCTATTCTTGGTCAAATGTTAAGTAAATTTCATTTGCTGTTTATTAAATGGCATGCCAAACCCAAATAGTAAAATTTCGTCGTAAAAAATACCGGACAAACAACTCGTTGCCCAATTTTAAGAGATAGCAAAAAATCCATAATTTAAGGCATACTTTTAGTTTAAATTTTGGGTATCTGTAAAATTGATGCATTACTCTAACACTCAAATTTTTTGATACTTTTTAGTATTTCATTTGACTGAACTTTATAATCTAAATCTTTAAATCAAGTTAGTAAGCTTGAAGTAAACAACAATCCCATTGTATTTAACCAGTTTTTCTGTTGTTCAACGACTGGTTAAATACAATGGGATTGGGGTTTTCTTCAAGCTCGAAACCTTGATTTAAAGAATTTTGACCACCACCTGCGCAATCAATGTTTGTTTAATTTATAACATGATGACACAAATACGTGTATTTAGCTGGCTCAATGAGTTAGGCCTATACATCTTTTCAGTTTTAATATATTGAATAATTTTCGCTGTTTATTATAGATCATTTAAAAGTTTTACCTTTAATAGTTGCAAATTATATTTAAACATTCTGCTGCTACCTATATATATATATATATATATATATATATATATATATATATATATATAATCATATTGCTTCTAAAATTACAAGACGACTAATTTGAAAAAAAACATTATTTTTAAGCTCATCGTTGCTTGCAGTTTGCCTACTGAGATTGATTGAGCATTGACTAAATAATTTAACAATTATAATTGACAATGTAAAACCTGCTATTGATTTTTAAAATCTAGATCGAGCAATTTTAATATTTTTTTCAACAATTGACAGGGTTTAAGTTAATTACTTAATTTAGTTCAAACGGCTTCATTTAACCCTTAACCATAACTGACAATTCACTAGATAAACGAGGGTCATGTATGTTGGTTTGTGTGCAGGTGTCTGCAAGTGTACGTTCCTAACTGTCAAATTACGTTGACCTAATGTCAAATATAAATTATTCGCAAGATATTCGTACACCGTGAGTGTATGTCTGTATCCGTAGAACAGTGAAGTAATGAATTAAATTTAACTGCAAGTGTACGTTCATATAAGTGAGCTTAAAACGATTGATGTCGGTCTCTTTTTACAAATCAGGTACGACCTTTGGCAGCGTCAAATAATGGACAGTACAAGATGAATTCCCAATACGGACGAAATCTGTGTACTGGATGAATTTTATTTTCTGGACTACACAATGCTTAGTTTATAGTGAAAAATGTATGCACATAATGAGACAGGTGTCTATATCAGGATCGCAAACTTGATTTAAATAATATTCATCACGGCCTGCTCAACCAATGTTCATTTAATTATATAATTGTTCATTTCAATACCACGTCCCCTGGTAGCGTGTTTTCTGTTCTATAAAAACAACTTGGGGGTGGTTACTTAGATCTCTAAGTCTAAACGGATGTCATATAGGCTACACCTAAAGGAAAGTCTAACAAAAAAACCTTAGCATGTATATAGCAATTGTGTGTGTTGTTCTGCAGGGTGTCTCAGTGGCTGGAACGACAGTTTACGAAAAAGACGTACCAAGGTTTGATCCTTGCCGCGGAAAATTCTGGATGTAACTGGTCTTCTAGATGAATTGCCTTTTTTCCATTATAGAATGCTTAGTTTAAACTGACAAAGGTATGCACATAATAGACCTGGTTTTTATAATAGTGTTGATGTAATTATATTTACTTTTTTTTTACATACTTTGTTAAATGAAGTATTTGTAAGATAAGAGTAAAATGTAAAAATATAAATATGGACATTTTAACAGATCACATCTCGTTATCATGCAAAAGATACTGGAAATTCAAATAACTGGGATAATTGTAGACGCATATCCAGATTTAATCACAATTGGTGGGGAAGGGGGCAAAGAATATGAAAACAGAAGTAGCATAATTCTGTGAAGGTTTAAGCACAAGATTTTTAAAAATTATAACATTATATTAGATACAAACTTAAAATAAATGGAGATCAGAATATAAAATTTAGAAAAATATTGTAAAGGGAAAGTGACATTTATTGTAAAGCTTCATTAATCAATGTTACATTCCATAATGAACATACATTAACAGATAAAATTAAGTAAAGGATAAAAAAAGCTAAATTATGAGATTATCATAACATTAACCAAGAGATCGTTAATCATCCTTCCCTTGCCATTTTTAGTTCAATCTTAATCTATCATTTTTACAATTTTACTTGTATGAACTTCCAATTCTGATTATTGCAATATTCGCTTTCCACAAATATTTAGTGATGCGTTCTTAATCGGATCTATGGATATCTCTACGGCTGGGTTTTTCGTTATACTATGCCTAGATTAAATTTCAATAAATTTTCTAATGAATATTGTTTATCAATTGTGATCAAATGTTGATATGCGTCTAAATCTATCCCAGATATTTGAATTTTCAGTCTCTATTTTATGACTACGAGATGTGACCTGTTAAAATGCCCATATTTATATTATTTTCTATTTTCCTCTTATCTTATTGTAATTAGGTTCATAGTTTCATCTGCATACATGACTTTAGATTCCTTAAAAGGAATTTAATACAATTATGATATGTCTATCGGTTCAATTTTCTTCTTTTGAGGGATATTTTCAGATTTTACTTAGATTGTATTTCGTCATTACCATTTTTTAGTTACCTACTTAGTTTGGTGTCTGATATTGCCATTACCTTCCTATATTCTTTTGTTTTTATCTGAATTCAAGTAATTCCTATTATGGTTAGATTTATCGATATCGTTCATCATAGTTTTTGCATTAACTTTAGAGGGTACCATTACCACCGACTATTACTCGCAATCTACCTGATTAAATCTCTACATGTTTTGTATTTCTTTAGGCTTACGTTTTTATTCGTCATTTATATAAAGATACAGATTTTCATTCCATATGGAGGATTTGACCTGAAACTAGTAAGAAAACCGAAGTAAATGTTCCTCCTCCAAATATCTCTTTCTATTTTTGCGTCATTTTTAGCTAATTTGAATTCACTCAATGGTAATACACGACATGGTCTGTTTACTTGATCATCTTCGACTATGGAATTTACCTTTTCATCCTCACTATGATTAAGAATATCATAAATGTCATGGTCCATACAGTTGTAGCTTTAGGTTCATTAAATTTACCAGGTTTTTCCCAGAAACATTAATACGATATTTGCCATCAGATCTAACAATCTTTGTAAAATTGGGACACCTCTATTATGCCCATAATTTAAAAAAATAAATATGCAGTCACGAACATAAAATTTTTGTAGCTTTCGCCACATATACATATATAGGCAATACAATTTAACAATAATTGTTTGCGCGGGTGGTGGTAACAATTCATTAAATCAAGTTTGCGAGCTTGAAGTAAACACCAATCCCATTGTATTTAACCAGTCGTGGAACAACATGGCAAAACTAGCGCCAGCCGCAACGCACTGACGCGTTTCGACCTTCCATGATCATCATCAGAGTACGACGGCAAACTGACTATCGAGGATCAAACCGCATTGAATATATATGGAAATCAAATTTAGATAAGCGGCTCTCACCTCTTTCGCCACATATACATATATAGGCAATACAATTTAACAATAATTGTTTGCACGGGTTTGATCCTCGATAGTCAGTTTGCCGTCGTACTCTGATGATGATCAAGTAAGGTCGAAACGCGTCAGTGCGTTACGGCTGGCGATAGTTTTGTTATGTTGTTCGACGACTGGTTAAATAAAATGGGATTGGTGTTTACTTCAAGCTGGAAAACTTGATTTTAAGAATTGTTACTACCATCCGCGCAATCAATTATTGTTTAATTGTATTGCCTATATATGTATATGTGGCGAAAGCTACAAACAGTTTATGTTCGTGACTGCATAGAAATTGTGCAGCCGACATTTCCAGTCAAGTTCAATTTATGCGAGACTGCTAGAGGTGAGAGCCGCATATCTAAATTTGATTTCCATATATATTCAATGCGGTTAGATCCTCCATAGTCAGTTTTCCGTCGTACTCTCATGATGATCAAGGAAGGTCGAAACGCGTCAGTGCGTTGCGGCTGGTGGTAGTTCTGTTATGTTGTTCGACGACTGGTCAAATAAAATGGGATTGGTGTTTACTTCAATCTCGCAATTTGAAGTCATTTTCATCATCTCCATAATTACTTAATCGAAATTTTAATTACTTCTAATATTACTGGGAGATCGGCCCGGAAACGCCAAAAAATACTCCAATGTTTTGAGTATTTTTATGTTGGTGTACATTGATATCAAATTTCAACTCGCTAATCAATCTTTTTTATTTTATTCACATTTATCGATAATCTCAACCAAATGGTATGAATTCCACAATGTGCTGACTGAGAAATACGATTACTTCCTTATTTTATGACATTGAAATGTGGAAATTTTAAATGCTGCCTAGTGCTGTACATTAACGATAATTAACAAATTTACACTGAATTTAAGCACCTTCACCAAACGCATACAATGTGAGCGCAACTGTATCTCTTGGGATGAGATTTTTACCACGTGCTAGATCTATTTTACCATTAAAAACCATGAAAATCATCAATAATTTCACTTCTATATGAAATGTATCGGTAGATTCTTAATACAATTTTGTGAATCCATATATAATATCCAGTTTTATACGAAACACGTTGAGTGACAAAAATAGATTAATTACTTGGCCTTTCTTGTTCCCAAAAAAGTGTTTCAATTTTACTCCAGATATTTCCGTGTTCGGTTTCGAAAACCTTTAGAAACTAAGAGCACATGAAAAATTTGGACAAGCATTAAATCAAGTGGTAAATTTTGTTTAAATTATTCAATAATACTTACTGGTAGATCATTAAACTAGGTTAGTGAGTATGTACGTCTGCACGTGGACACTCTACAGTGATCTAATTACACTAGATCTAATCATTAGATAGGTGTACTCCATGCCTGTGTGTATTTGTTTGCGTTTGATTTGGATTCAGAAATAATCAGTTACTGCAGGTGTGAACTCAGCCAAGGGAAACTACAGTGATCTAGCAATACCTAAGAATTCACTAAATAAGCTTTCACCACGCCTGTGTGTGTGAGTGGGTGGGCATATTTTAGGAATGGGAAGTAATTAGTTATATATAATTTACCGTACATTTAGCACTCATCCAAGTGAAACTAAAGTGATTTCAGTTTCTATCTGCACAAGTCATAAATTTTTTACACTTTCTTTTATAAATGAAGTATTTAAGAATGCCAAATATTTTTGCATGCGCTTTCCGTTGAAAAAGATTTCCGTTAACGCAAGCCGACATATGCTGTTTAAAAATGAATACATAGGATTCAAAAACTTTGTTGGGACCAATAAGAGCCAGCTCAATAGTATCCAGTTGTTCTTACAGCTAACCTTTTAAATCAGATTAACGTGTCAAAACCATCGCTCCTTCTCTGTCTGCTTTGCAAAATATCGCACAGTTGGCTATTAAATCTCTTCTAAAACTTAACATTACATTAATTTGTCTATATATACACTCTTCATGCGTTAACAAAATTGTTCCTATGCCTAGTTTAAATTTAACCGTAACTTTATTTGAGAGAGATTGCGTTTTTTTTTGGCATAAATAATTATCTATTGTTTCATTTTACAATTTGCATAGTTGTGTTTAAACCACAAATACGAATTTCCAGCTGATTCTCATTAAACTGTATTTTTCAAATTTTCGCTATCTGAATATTTACAGTATTCCCATTCTTATCAAAGGTCTGTCTATGATGCCCAAGTTCACCAACATTCTATCACTTATGACGCTGACCTTTTATCTTCCCGTTAAGTGCACTATCAGTAAAATCATATTCAGGCTAAGAGGAAAGAAAAGTAGTACATATTTTAGTCTCCTCACTAATCTTGTCAAACTTTTGTTCCTCTAAGTCATAACACACCTTTTCCTTCATGTTTAATGTAAGTTTGTATTTATGAAATAAAAACTTAGCAATTAAATTAAATAGAATATTAGATTTAAACCATTTATAAATTATAAAAAAAAATTAAAACATACTGTAATAAAATAAATATTTTTTAAGTATCGTTCTAATTATTTATTGGTGTGATAATATGATTGAATCAAGTTCTTGAACTTGAAATAAAAATCAAACCCCTTGTATTCAATTAGTCGTATAACAGCAAAACTACCAATTATTTTAATACAATGGAATTGGTGCATATTCCAAGCTCGCAAACTTGATTTAAAGAACTATTATCACCATCTCGGAAATCAGAGAGTGTTTAAGTGATAATATGTTGCTGTTCTTCTCTGCCTTGAGACAGTTTCTGTGCTTCATATTGCTTAAATGAAATATTTTGCACAACAGCGAATTGTTTAACTATGTGGTCCTTGTTTTGTAAGTCCTGTAATATATGTCTACTGTCTTCAACATTATTCCGTGATGAAGAAATTAAGAAGTGCTAATCGTAATATTGTTCACAAATGAACATGCCTATTTGGAAGAGTGTCAGAAACTATTTGTACGAAAAAGGGGAAAATGCAAAAATTAAACATCATGACTCAACTCAAAATATGACTTGTAAAATAAAGTTTTATTCTGTTTACGAAAGTTATTTGCAAAATTTTGAGCATCAGTTATAAAATAAAAATAGTATATAACATCGTTCAACTTACGTTTATTATTAAGATGTTGTTACAATTCATTTTCAAACCAGCGTCGTTATGACTGTAATAGATTTGTCAATGCATTCAAAACGGACTCGAGTCTAAAAATGGCTTCCAGTGGTAATCACATAAATATAACCCCAATGAATTGATTATTGATTTTATGCGCATGACTCAAATAAAAATTTGACTTCTAAAATGAAGTTTTGTCTTGTTTAAGAAAGTAATTAGCAAAATGTTGAGTCTTAGTTATAAAATAAAAATAGACTATAATATCGTTCGAATTATGCTTAGGACAAAGATCTTGCTACAATACATTTTCAAACGAGCGTCGTTATGACTGTAATAGTTTTGTTAATGCGTTCAAAACGGATCTGAGCCTGAAAATCGCTTCCAGTGGTAATCACGCCAATATAACCTCAATAAATTGGTTATTGATTTTCTGCGCATGACTCAAATGATAATTTAACTTGTAAAATGAAGTTTAGTCTTGTTTAAGAAAGTTATTTACAAAATGTTGAGCCTACGTTATAAAATAAAAATTGACTATAATATCGTTCGTATTGCGTTTAGGATAAAGATCTTGCTACAATACATTTTCAAACCAGCGTCCTTATGGCTGTAATAGATTTGTTAATGCGTTTAAAACGGAATTGAGCCTCAAAATCGCTTCCAGTGGTAATCACGCCAATATTACCTCAATGAATTGTTTTTTGATTTTCTTCGCATGACTCAAATCAAAATTTAACTTGTAAAGTGAAGTTTTTTCTTGCTTAAGAAAGTTATTTACAAAATGTTGAGCCTAAGTTCTAAAATAAAAATTGACTATAATATCAATCGAATTACGTTTAGGATAAAGATTTTGCTACAATGCATTTTCAAACCAGCGTCCTTATGACTGTAATAGATTTGTCAATGCGTTCAAAACGGAATTGAGCCTCAAAATCGCTTCCAGTGGTAATCACGCAAATATAAATTAAGTGAATTGTTTATTGATTTTCTGCACATGACTCGAATGATAATTTGACTTGTAAAATGAAGTTTTGACTTGTTTAAAAAAGTTAATAGAAAAATGTTGAGTCTCAGTTATAAAATAAAAATAGACTATAATATCGTTCGAATTACGTTTAGGATAAAGATTTTGCTACAATACATTTTCAAACCAGCGTCGTTATGACTATAATAGATTAGTCAATGCGTTCAAAACGGTTTCGAGTCTAAAAATCGCTTCCAGTGGTAATCACCCAAATATAAACTCATTGTATTGTTTATTGATTTTCTGCGCATGACTCAAATAAAAATTTGACTTGTTAAATGAAGTTTTGTCTTGTTTAAAAAAGTTATTTGCAAAATGTTGAACATAAATTATAAAATAAAAATAGATTATAATATCGTTCGACTTACGTTTAGGATAAAGATCTATCTACAATGCATTTTCAAACCAGCGTCGTTATGATTGAAATAGATTTGTCAATGCGTTCATAACGGATTCTAGTTTAGAAATCGCTTCCAGTGGTAATCACGCAAATATAAACTCAATGTATAAGTTATTGATTTTCTGCAAATGACTCAAATCAAAATTTGACATGAAAAATGAAGTTTTCTCTTGTTTAAGAAAGTTATTAGCAAAATGTTGAGCCCCAGTTATAAAATAAATATAGACTATAATATCGTTCGAATGTAATAGATTTGTTAATACGTTGGTTTGACTCACAAACGCAGTTTATTCTTCCACCGGCATTCGCAGTAAAGAAACTCGGACGGAATAATGAGGATTAAACAACAGTTACGATGGTATCTATTGGAAATGATAAATTCGGCTCCAATAAGTAAATGGCAAGAATTTTTCACATGACTGGAAAGTTGGATGCGTAGATACTGGGTTTTTACAAATATATACAACACGTCAGATATTTTTGGATCGGTGATCGTCTCAGACTTGCTAACTTAATTATGAAAATCAGTGTCGTCATCCGTGAAGTTAATAATGGATTTATTAGAAACATCAATAGACCTTTAGAACAACTCACGCACCTGTAACCGAAACCACGGTAAGAAATTACTGTCAATATACGCTACATAGTATTTTATTAATTTACGCGGAAAGCCATTTTTAATTAGCCTGCAGAAACCTTTATTTGACGCATTTCCATTAAAAAAAATCTGCCTCGATTTGCGTCCTGTCGGTGGAACATTCTGCACATTAATTAAGGAGTTACAATTCAGGACGAAACAAGTCTACTTAATGAACAGCTTAAGCTAGCTTATGCAATTTGTAATTTATACTCGCAAAAAAATACAATCAACATCCCTCATGACTTCACATAAATATAACATCCTTAAGTGGCATAATGTCTGCTCTATAATGACTCACCGGGAATGGATTTCTATATCTTCAGAGATTAAGAGATTCCAAATGAAAGAGATGAGCTAAAACATAAACTGGCATATGCCTTGAAATTTTGTGCTGTATGCAGCACGCATTTTACACTGAATAGCGAATCAGACTTCGAAATAAGTGTGCCTCAAATCGTCCGCGGCAAATTCCGCAGATTATTGAAGAGTTCTGATTGAGAACTATATCAGTATACCGGACGAATTACTACTGTTATCTGATGCAATGTTTACAATTTACTTACAAAAAATAAAAAAATCTAATCTTCGCCATTAGACTAAACATCACTGTCAATAAATCAAGTGACATGGTACCTGTTCCATAATCACCGAAAAGGGATGGATAGATAAAGATTTAGAACCTAAGAGCTCTCAAACAGGTTATAATTGAAGGAAAGCAAAAAACGTAGGTTGGTGTAGGACATAAAAATGCATGTATTCTACGACTAGAGATTCGCAGTCTATATAGCATTGGATTCTGTAGTAAATTTACAGTGTTCAAGTGTCATCCGCGACAAATTGTGTACATTATATTAAATGTCCCCAATAACAGCGAAATCGATCTACTGCATAAATTGCCCTTGCTAATTAATAGAATTCTTGGTTTATACAGCAAACAAAATATTTAATCAAAACCCTGATATTAAACTTCAAATCAATATAGCTTAGCAAAATTGGCTTGTTGTCTGTTGTATAATGGCAGATCGAGAATTTTTAGTGGGAATTTAAGTATTTATGAAATCTAAAATAGACTCCGCCTAAAATAATGTTTGCCAGAAAAATATGCGGCAAAGGAGACGCAAAGGACAGACTCAAAACTTCCGAACAAAACGTACCCAGTTACATGTACTGTGCATGGCAATTATTGGACATCATATAATTGTTTCCTATGAGGATGCATTTCCATTGCTACCATTTACAATCAATAATCTCTGGTAGACGTATATATATATATATATATATATATATATATATATATATATATATATATAATGATAGATGTTTATATCAAGCTCGCAAAGTTGCTTAAAATAATTGTTATCATAACTGACGCAATCAAATATTGTTTAATTATATAAATCTTCATTTAAGACCACTTCCACAGCTAGCGTGTCAAATGTTCTACAATGAAAGATTTAAGGGTAGTTAGAAAAACCATCAGTTATTAAGAGATTGCAGATAGAGTCCACATAACGAAATGGCTAACAAAAAACATAAGTTTGTATATTACCTTAAATTACATGCAGAATGTGACATAGGAGGCACAGCAAATTTTATCTAAAGCTCTGAAACTTACGTAGCCATATTCGAGTCCCGTCTTCAGAAAATCTATAACAATTCCTGAAGTGTTCCCAATAAGGCCGCACTGGTCTGCAGGACGAATTTTTATTGCTGCCTTGTATAATGCATATTTTCTACTAGCAAACGCATACAGAATGTGATTATACTTTAAATAAAGCTTGTAATTTTGACATAAATAATATTTATCACGACTAGTGTAATCAGTTATTGCTTAATTGCTTTGAAATTCAATTAGATACAAATTTCCCTAGTTAGTGTGGTGTCTGTTCTATAGTGATATATATCGTGAGGCTATTTAGATTCCAAATAGGTTCCAACTAACGGAGAAGCAGAAAACAAATGTGGATATTCAAAATAAAATTGCAGTTGTTATGCGGCACAGGTGAATCATTCGGTAGATTTACAGACTCAAAATCGCATGTGTTCCGGTCTAAGATTTACTCAAATCAGAAAGAAGACGGTCCACTGATTAAATTGTGTTAGCTAACTAATACAGTGTTCATTTTATACTCATAAAACACACACAGTAAAAATCCTAACATTATGTCCCTAATTGACATGGTGGGTGATGTATAATGACAGATCGGGAGAGGCCAGTTATAACTTAGATTTTTAATATTCTCAAAAAATGAAAAATTCTGAACGGTATAACTATTAACATAAAATGGTACATGGCTTGAAATTTAACGAACGTAGAGGCACGCTTGATGCAGTAGATGGTCTCAGATTCCGAAGAAATTGTGCCGGGTTCGAGTCCCATTCACGGCAATTTCTGGACAATATTTATTGGTTAACAATAATGAAGAAACCGGTCTACTGGATGAATTGTCTATTTTACCTGATGCAATGTTTTAATTATACTTACAAAACGTATATAATACTGTCCTGCCATTAGACATTACATCTTGTATAACATCCTCAAATGGCATAGTGTTTTTTGCATAATGCCAGAGCGCGAGAAGAAAGTTTATCCTCAGATCTTGAGAAATTCTAAATTTGTTCTAGCTGAAAGGAAGCCTAATCAAAAGCATAAACCGTGCATCATTTGCCTTTGCTATATGATGCGGTGTTATATTTGTACTGAAAAATCTTAATTAATCCAGATAATAAGAAATTCCAAAAGGGGTTCCATGTAAACAAAAGGCTAACCAGAAACATAAGTTGGTTTACGACTTTAAATTGTATGTAGGATTCGAACATTTGACACAGTAGATAGACTCAGATTCCAAGACTTACGAGGTTCTAAATTATTTCCACCTGGAGGAGAGACTACTTAAACCATAACTACTTATATAGCTAAATACTGTTTTAGTATGCAGGAAAATGGTGCAATGAATAAATTTATGATTCTTCAACTCAATAACACATCCCAAAGATGCGTAGGGTCTCTTCTTTAATGACAGTTTACAATTAGCTGTTTGAAACTTGACGTCGATTGATTTGTCAATTACGTTCCAACTAAATATGAATTTGCGTAAAACTGCAAATTGTGTAGTGAAAAGCGCGTCAGACTCGGAAGAGTAAAGGCTTCGGTTCGAGCTCTGTTCGTGGCAAATTTCTAGACAGATTTCGTCTACTGGACGAATTGCCCTTGCTGCCTTACGCAAAGCTTAGATTATACTGACGTATATATATATATATATATATATATATATATATATATGCATATATATATATATATATATATATATATATATATATATATATATGCGTCAATATATTATTATTTGATTGTTATCTACTTTCGCAAAATCAATGATTTTAAACAATATCAAAATGGAACTTATAATCAAAGACGAATCAAACTTCCTTTTGCTGTAAATGAGAAGATTTTTTTGCGAAACTTGATTAATTTAAATTACATGAACTTCGTTTTGACTAACGCAGTTTGTATCGTTCCAGTAGTTTCCTTTCTTTAACAAAATATTTCGGCTGTGCTATCGGCAGCCTTCTTCAGTTGGTCCATCCTCACCAGTTTAACAAATTAAACTAATGAAGCAAGCTCAATATTTCCTCTGGCCACATTATCTATACTTCAAACTGACTTTTCAATAGTTAGCTTCGTGTCACATGTGTGTCTGTGTGTGCATTTCCGTATTCGTTACGATCTTCAATGGAAATGCCTCAAATATTCAAATTAATCGCATTAAGTCACATTTTGCTAAGGCAGTCAATGGGAACATTGCGTAAACATATATAAAATAACAATAAACAGGCATTTGATGCGCAGGTGGGGATTAAGTTGACCAGATACACTCAGATAAAGCTGGAAAATTTTGTCTCGAGAATGCGTTAAAATTATATAGCTGAGATCTCGAGGCAAAATCATGGTATTCGTGCCTACTAGAAGCAAGGCCACATATTGAATTTTTTTTTACCTTCTATAGGCATTGCGAATTGGTCCTCGTTATTCGGCTCTCCGTTGTGCTCTAGCATTGATCATAGAAGGTTGAATCGCCTCAGAACGTTAGATTTAAACTAAATTTTAGTGTAAGTAAGAAAACTTTACTGGAAATAACTAAATATTGAATTAAATCGACGTCACATTTATTAATACTTACTTAACCGAGCACAAATGTACAACGGCATAAAGGAGCAAAAAATCTTTTTAACCTCTTGTTCATAATAGGAATGTTAAGCATGTAAGCAAATCAATAAACGCCTTACAAGCCTTGATTTGTAATTCTTCTTAAAATATAAATTGCTGTTTTCTTATTAATTAATCAATTAAACTGATATGGGTTGCTCGGCTAAAAATTAGATTGATCGAATTAAACATCTATCTTATTTTAGTTGTTATTACTCTTCTGTTTGAATAATTTTCTGACACCGAAATGGTTTGACTTCAATTTTAAACAAACAGAGCTGAGAAGGCCGATCGAAATATATTTCTTCTTTAGGAAAAGAAAATGTATTTTGGAAAAGGCCAGTAAAGTACACCAACGGAACAAAGTAATCACAGAACTAAATAAGTTTAAATTTCATTTTGATAAACTTTTGGAACCTCCTATTTTTTCTCTTGCTCAAAATATACAAATCTATTTAGTAAAGTAAAATACTAGCTTAACCTACAATTCCTAGACAAAATCTCCTTTTTCAGTAATTAATAGAATACTTAACCGCACGAATGTCCATTTATCCATTTCACCTGTATCAAACAACGGGCAATACTACTAGACGACGTAAAGAAATTCGCTTACTTCCATTAAATTTATCAAAGTAATTAAATCTTTAAATTTATGCAAATTCAAGTAGAGTTAGCTGACGAATAAGAATAAGCAATTACACCTGAAAAATGAAATTCCGTCTCACAAGTTGTTTTGGAATACATAAGTAACCTCCGTGGCATGAGCGACTCCAATTCACGCTTTATGAACGGAACACCGTTGGATAACAGTCTTTTCCCTTTCCAAATAAAACAATATGTTAAAGCAACACAGGTAAGTAAATTTGAGTTTATATAATATTTTATTTAAAAATTTTAACAGAACTTCATATCCTGGCGAAACTTTCGATATAGAGAAGAAAATTATGAAAAGGTTTAATCGTATGTATAATGAGGTCACAAAATTGACACCGACCATATAGAAAATGTAATCCAATATGACAATATGGTTTCATTCTTGCCAGGTGACACCCTAGTATTTGTTATTACTATCGACAAGATTTTAACTACCCATTATTCGGCTCATATACACTTGGTTAATTAATATTGTAGATTTCGTAGTCTAAAACAAAAACTAATCGACAATTTAATCCCAGCGTCATGTCTTAATAATTGTTCATTTGGAAGATCATGTGGATAATGGTGTCATATTACACAATTTAAAGACTTTTGGATTGGAAAACCTACTGATCAGTAATTGGCTTTTTTTATTAAAAGAGTTCTTTAGATTGAAAGATGTTTCACCTTGAAGTTCACTGTTGATCACTCCTTGGAAAATTATCACTAGCATTCAAGCTTTAAATTCTGTGAGACTTGATTCACGAATACAATCAATAGATATGACTTAGTAATAAATAAATTGAATGCTAATCGACACGTCACCTGGTTAGATCTCACTAGAAATCATCACTTATCTTGACTTATCGTTTAATAAAAAAAGCTTCATTTTTCATTATATGGTATAGAGTTTTTCGGAAAGGCTTCTATTAGTAACAACTTAACACATCAAGTTGACATGAACAATGTTAAACCTGACGATAATGTTTCAGACTATCTGATATTACGTAAATATGAACACTACGTGTGTTCATAAAGTAAAGCTTTAATATACATATATCACGTAACATTAAAATTTGTGCTTTATTTATGAACAAAACATGTTGCATCGAATTGAATATCCTAGCACAAATTCTCTTAAATTCTATAAATACAGAAAAAAAGACAATCAAGCATTTAGTTTTTCTTGTAAGAATTATGCGGCGAGCGATGCTGTTCCATTGATAACAGACCCGTTCAATCAAAAACAATTCAGAAGAATTTTGGATTACATTTTTTTAATTGAGCAAACTAACTGATTACAATTAAACAATAATTGATTGCGCGGGTGGTGGTAACAATGCTTTAAATCAAGCCTAATATTACAAGTCATTATGCAAAATGATGCGAATATGCAAACTTTTACCAGCAGATAGCAAATATTTGTGAAATATTCACTAGTTTCGCGGTTACTGATTATTGAATGCGTTATTGAAAAACAAAACAGAGATGAATGATTTGGAAATTTGCGAGACTTATTTAGTCATGGCTGCTAAATTTTCCTGATTTATTCATTGTAACAAATTGTGAAAATTCAACGCTTTACTGCGTTAAGGCTAAAATGAGTTTTTCCAGTTTAATTAAAATTTTGCCTCACATTTTCTCTCGTGAAGAAATTCCACTGCAATTAATGAAATCTTGGAGTGAAAATCGCATTCAACAATTCAACAACAAGCGATCACGGCTAAAACATTTCTCTTCCATTACTTGCCCTCTGATTGTTGTAATGCTTAAAATAAAATTCTGCTCTATTGAAATATTAGGCGCTAGGCTTTTTGTATTTTATTACAATGTTAATTAAAATGAATGCCTTTCTAGCTTCCAGTTTCGTAAAAAGTTTCTGGTTCCACTCAGGATTTTACCCTTCATTAAAATGCCTAAAATGACGCGTTCATTCGTTTAATTAACACAAGTTAGGTAAATTATGCAGTAACGTTGTTGTCCTCTTTTATTAGTATACATGTAAACAAAACTTTTAAGTGCAACAATATTTAGCATTACTAAGAAAATTATTCAGAATTTAGTTAAAATGCCTTTGCTCTAGAGCTTGCTACATTGAGTGTGACCGAATACGTCATTTGCTTACATCTTCGGGGCAAATAATTGACTAAATGTAAAAGGTGAATGTTGTGTAATGCTGTCAATACAGCTTTGAAGCTGTATTAAAAGTATAGCACAATAAATATGACTTTACGAAACATTTACACTATATATTGGTCATTATCTTGCAAAAATTTTAGAACACATTTTATTTCAAAAAGTGGAAGCGAATATAATGCTCTGCGTATTTTTTATGTGGTGTGGTGCAATATGCCATTTAGGCGGAATACCAATTAAAATATAATAAACGCCAACATATTTATGCCGCCATTGATTTTACCGTTTCCTCGGATAACACTTATTGATGGGTAAATATTTTGGTTCATTTACATTTCCAGGTTCATTGCAGTTCAGATTTTGTAATTTATCTGTTCACAGCGGTCTCGCCAATCTCAAGCCTTCCGCATATGTAATTTACATTGAAAACGTAATCTCAGATTATTCTGATTTAACACTGGCATTTCTCCAATCAAAAGAAATATACTTTCCCCAGGAAATACACGCATTATAATAACACAAAAGAAACCTAATGATCAACCTAGGAAGATCTGCTCTGGACATAAGTTCGAGGAAGAACTCGGCGACATGCGCAAACTGTTGCAAATGAATAATTAACTGGAGCGATGTCTAGATATCAACTTAAGCCACATTCGATTCTTTCTACAAAGGATAACGTCAAAAATGTTCTCTTAAAATTACCATCTAGAGGCGATATACCGGTTGTAATAATTGCACGGCGGTTATTATTAAGAATAATTAATCAAATGCGAAAGTTAACATCAAATTCAGCACTTATTTTAATCAAGGTTGCGATATTGATGTTAACACCAGCCCAGTTATATACATACACTCGCCAGTATAAGCTAAGCAGTGTATAATGTAGAAAAGCAAATTCATCCAGTAGACCGATTTTGTTATTGTTAGGAACTATTTACGTACTGTATAGAATTTTCCGCTGACAATACGTAAATAGTTCTCAACGATGAGTAAATCGGTCTGCTGGATGAATTGTCTTTTCTACATTGATCATGATCATGGAAGGTCGAAACCCGTCAGTGCGTTGCGGCTGGCGATAGTTTTGTTATGTTGTTCGACGACCTGTTAAATACAATGAGATTGGTGTTTACTTCAAGCTCATAAACTTGATTTAAAGAGTTGTTACCACCACCCGCGCAATTAATTATTGATTAAAAGTAGAGTGATGTTACGCGCACATCTAGAAATATACACCTCGTCAAGTGCACTAGATTTGATAGTCAACGCCAGTGCTTCTAAGTTATATTAGATATAATGTGTGCGAGCATGTTTATTCACAGACAAACTATTCCAGAACAATCATCATCAACAACTTTCCAATTTGGACTTTAACTTTGGCTTTCCTAGAACCATCCCAAATGATTTTTTACATTATTTCACGGAAATGACAAAGAGAAAGACAACAGTTTGCATTTCTTGGGCATCCAACTCACCCGACAACAAAACGGTGATTTAACACTGGAAATACGTAGTAAATAGATTTTTACTGGAAAATATATTAACTACAAATGCAGTGTGCTCAAATCTCAAAAAAACCTCGTTAACAACCTAGAAAACAGAATCAGAACGATCTGCTCTAAACACAATATCGAGAAATAACTGAGATACCTGAGCAAAATTTTGTTAAAGGATAATTACCCAGAGCAGTTCATTGATGTCGAAATCAGACCATGTCAGATTCCAACTGAAGAGGATATCTTCAAGCAGGTTTTCCTAAACTTACCATTAAGAGGCGACTTACCGGCCACAATAATTGCACGGCGGTTATACAGAATCACTAAGAAGAAATTGCCCAATATAAAAGACAATATCACATGCAACGCGCGGAGAATCATTAGGTTTGATGTCAGAGATTAACTACAAATTCTCTCCAAATCACACATAGTATACAAATTTTAACGTATGTACGATAGCAAATACATTGGACGTACGGAGAAGCTATTGATTAACAGAAATCAGCAACATTTAACGAAGAAATTGATTAAAAATTCTAGGTATCGACAGGAAAATCAGCTATTTCCGATCGTATATTGGAAGCAGGGCACCCAGTCAATTTGGCCAATTTCTCAATTCTAAAAAAAACAAATCAGAAAATTTATTAAGTATATATGAATCGCTTTACATAAAACAACAAGCACCTGGCCTTAATATTCAAAAGTTTCATCAACATGATATTCTAATCGACTGACCACTTATCACAAGACACATTAACAATTTGGTAGCATCCAGACAAGACCAAACACCCCCTCGACCAGACTCAACAAACATTCTATCGGATTTGCAAAAAACTGAAGAGGAAACAGCAGCTGCACAAACGGCGACAGGAATTTCAAAACATTATGAGCATTCAACACCGCAATCCGCGCACCCTGCGCTGTTACCAAGTGGACCGAACAAAACTGGAGAAGAAGGCGAAACTAAAAGGCACCACTCGGGAAAATAACAGTCGTACAGCCAACAGTGCGAAAAAGTGGTTAACTCTCAATCTATCAATGCAAGAATAACCAGAACTTAGACATCACTTTGCAATACAGAGCAAAAACTTTATTCAAACAGGAACATACATAAAAACACCTACGCATATACACTTCCTAATCAGCCCAAACAAGAAGTAAACAAAGTCAGGCTAGTCACCACCCACATAATCAAAGGAAAACCCACGGATTTTAAAGGTAATTATAGTAGTCTCAAAATAAAAGACCATTATCCATTTTGTTATTGTGTTTTTCTTCCTAATAAAAATATACTGTGTAATATTCTAAAGCAGTGGACACTATATATATATATATATATATATATATATATATATATATATATATACTATATATTTCTGCACTCCATATATATATATAAACTATATTTTTATGTGCTTCGCAACATATAATGTGTACAGAAATCTAATTACCTAGGCAGTCTCAGCAATTATATTTCAAAATAAAGAAAATAACAAATCTCATCTAGTTATTTGCTTCTCAATCAATTCAATAAAAATGAGGTTTTGCATTTTCAGATTAGTAAGTTATGCTGTGGTTACACATAAATATTGTTTGACATACTGTTTTATCAAATGACCAATTATAGTCATTATTTGCGATAGCAGATGATGAGTTACTTCCTGTGCTGCCATTTTTCAGGACAAACGTAGTAGTCGCTAGAGGTTTACATCTGTTATTTTAATTGGAATTGAAATATGATTAATTTATCAAGTGATTATCGCCTTGTTCAGTTGGTTTCCTTTTCATAACAATTCTTTATGTTCCAAAAAAATAAAATAAATGATTCTGCGGTTTATTAGAAGAAATAGCTATGCAAATAATTGAGTGCATTTAAACATTTAATTACTCAGTTCTTGTTCACGTTATAAAATTTTGACACATTTATCACGGCATGCGCAATTAAATATCAGAAATTAATAGTTGCACAATTGAAATCAACGTACAACTTATGTGCTCCGTAGCACTTAATTCGTTAATATAAAAAGGAGACAAGTCAACCTAAAAGACTATTGTTTTCTACAGAATTTGATCATGATGCCCCTATTTATTAGGAATATCCGTAATTTCGGGACTTGTTATTCAAACGAGACAAATAGTTGATTTACAGTTTCCTTGACCTAAAAAATGATCATAAAATAATCGTATGTGTATATAATTAAAGTATAATATCACCAATTAATAAAAGCTAGAATTTCTGCAGATGGAATTCAAAACCGGAAACATATTTTTAGATTCATGCAATACGTACTTTACGCAATGGAAGCTGCGCATAATTTTGCCAACTTTAATAAAATATCTTACTTTATCTTTGTTCATTCATTCATCTAGGTGTGCTGTTTTAAACTTAAAATCTCAATTTGACGGCCCCTATCTGGCATAATGCGATTGAGACCATGTCAACTGGGTAAGTGATATGGAAATACTGCGTAACCGCAGGGTTTTCTTATGTTTATAGCTACGAATTAAATTAAACACTGAGTGAGAGGAAAGATTGAACACATCTACTAGACTAATGCCAACAATATTTTACACTTCTTGGTAGTAACCGCCGTGACGCGAACTCTGTAGGGTTTGCTTTACAGTCATGCAACTCGTTCCTATGCCCGAAAGCCACACAAGGCGTTCCTTTTTAATACTATACCAATGTATAATTTTCCGTCAGAATTTTCTTCATGATAGTTTTCGTGGATATAAATTTTGACGAAATTAACTTCAGCCCTTGTTAGCAAGTGATAATTTTTGCATTTATTTATGCCATTGAAAAACAATTTAAGCAATGGAAGTTATGCTAAAATCACATTTTGCTCTTCAATTGAATTTTAACATTGAAAATAGGTTTTTCTTTGCTGCGAACGGCTTGTTCGATCCGGTTATCGCTGAAATAGCCGAACTTTGCGGTTACTAATCTAGAATTGTTTAATTGAGTTGTTTATTTAGGTATATGGGCATATCTGTTTATCCGTAAATACAGTGAAATAGTGCTGTGTGATTAATGGAATTAACTGTGACCATTTAATTTTTAAACCAAGATGAGATTGATTCTCGAAGTACCCGTCGAAATAAATCCTTTATGGAACACATATAGATCAATGAAATTTAATATCTACCATGAATAGAGTTTAATCAGTATTTACAAAGTTTTATTTGCAAAAATTTGTTGTTCTGTCAAGGCTTATAAAATTAATTTATTACAGCAAAACTAAATATTTCCTGCTGAATTAATTAATTCACAAATAGTATCATAAGCTTGATTTTCATGTTTCTCATATTACGAGAGGTAAAATGAAAATCGCTATAGTAGTGTAATGAGTCAGCACTTTGTAATTTTATGTGCTCTCTTGCGTCAAGTGAGAAATGTCTTATTCCAATTCGCTAAATTCACCAGTACAATAATTATCGCGTATGCAATCAATTATGTATCATCTAATCCTAGTTATACCAAACGAATATATTTTCTTCATTATCCATATTAAGCCCGACATAGAACAACATAGCCAAACTACCGTCAGTCGCTCGTACTGGCGGGTTTCGACCTTCCATCGTCGTCATCGGAGTACGACGAAAATGTATGCGAGACTACTAAATTTTCGTTACCGATATATTCATTGCGATATGATCCTCGCTAGTCCGTTTGCCGTCGTACTCTGATGATGATAATGGAAGGTCAAAACGCGTCAGTACATGAGACTGGTCTTTGTTTTGCTGTTCTTCGATGGTGGGCTTAATACAATGAGATTGGTGTATACTTCGAGCTCGCAAACTTGATTTAAAGAATTGTTACCACCACCCACGCAATCATTGATCGTTTAATTGTTTTAAAATATTCATATTTTGTATTTTGATGTTATTGATCTTACTATCCTCCTTATTATGGGGTTCGGTATTTCCACGATTCCACGAGCTTCCTTCGTTCTAGCTCGGTTAGCGTTCTAGAAATTCTGTTAAAATTTAATTTTTCATCCATCTTCTTTGTTTCTATTCATTTAAGAGGAAATCGATTAGCAATGAATAATCTCCGACGAATAGTTAATTCATTCTCCATATGATTTATAATTGTTAGCTTATGGCTCATAACTTTCATTTCTTTTGAAGTGACAATATTCATCTTATACGGATGGTTCGACTAGAAATTAATAAGAATATTCGAGCATGTATACTTCATACAGGCGCCCCTCTACAATTTTGGACTATTTCTAAATAATTTGACATCCTGTGACGGTAATTCACTCAATGAACACACTTCAATCATAGATTAGCAAAGTTTAAGTAATTTCGTAAAATATCCTATTCAAGGCATTAAACAGCTTATATCGTGTCCAATAATCGTGCACATAATTTGGGCCTGATCATATCTGAAAGAATTTTCTCCAATAAAAATGCTCTTTATCGGAGACGATAATGGCTGTTATATTAATAAACCTCTAGATTGTCAATAAAATTGCAATTTTTAATACAAATAAAGTAGAAGCCATACGTATGTTCATTATCTCATAAAATGTCTTTTCGGCATTTTGCTTTCTAATATTCACGTGAAATTTTTCTTGTCTCTATTTGGTGTGATGTGCGGACTAGTGAACTAGCCATCCGAAAATGATTGTCCAAAAAAAGCAAATAATGTGGACAGTGAACAAAATAACAGTGTTCTACATAACAACGACCGGGTAATTGTATGACGTCTTGTCAGGCAAAACGTTAATCATCTTAAAACATGATGGATTAACTGCATAAGTTATTTCGTTGTAGTGAAGACGGCATTTGCTTCAATTATGTATGTAAACGTATAGATATTCTGCAGCCGCAACTGAGTATTGATTTGCTGTATGTGCAGCTACTATGTTGGATGGCCACATCTCCGCATTTCTTAAGGTAATTTGTAAAATTCCGGTTAATCCTCATCTACCATTTTTTATTGTGCTCAAATTATGTCAAATTATAATCGCTTTATTAATTGATAAGAACGGAATCCTTACTATGGTCTCCGATCGATTAAAAAAAATATATAAATATACTGTTTGTGAGTTGATCTAAGGCTTAAAATTTAGGCATTGCAATATCACAATACAATTCACAAGGTTTAAAAAAGTTATATTTCATTGTAAAATGATAGCAATATGTTCGTGTACTTGGCAATTTACGTTTGATGACAATTTCTAGTTTATTCAACAACTGTTAGCCAAATACCTTACCAAATTTTCGACATCATGTTTATCAATTTGCAAAAACATTTGTGTTCCTGGGGATTAAACATTATCTTGCATCATAATGGAAATGACAGGAAGGTTTTAAAAATCTAATGTGTGTAAATGAAGCTTGTTTCCAAATGCCTGTGCTTTTTGTCTGTGTGTGTAATTGTATTTGTGTGTGTGAATTTATGTGTGTGTGTTTAAGTACCTATTTTGAACATCATATTTTGCGTGTCTGTGTTGGCATTTATATTGGCGAATGTTTTACTTGCTCGCGGATTCAAGTAGGTAGCAGATTCAATTGGCAAAATATATGTGGCACAAATTGTAGACATTTCATACATTACTTTGGCATTCATTTTAAGTTAACTTCAATCTAATGCTTATGTTCACGCCTTTCTTTGATAGTATTTTTACCCGGAAACGGCAAAGAATGGCTTCATTAATGTTGGTCATTTATTAGATTTTTGGTCTTGTTTCTTTTATTTTTCTGTTTCCGCAAGCTCCAATATATGGTTTCATAATTCTTCCCCTTCCATTGAGTTAGAGCCCAGCCCCTGGATATGCTGTTTGCATACGAGATAAATCAACGTTACATGACATTTGCTTAGTTTAATCGCAATGCATCAATACATATAACAATCGGTCAAAATATTTGAGATAATAAGAACTTTCTATGTTGAATTTAAAAATTCACCAAACGAAGAATTGCAAAAAGTCAAATGAGACGGAATAAAATAGAAAGAAATTACTTGGAAGATGTAGTCTATCCCAAATGGTTTTTAACATTCCAAAAGAAGTTAGCACTAGACAGCTCTTTATGTTCTCAATAAAAACACAAAAATAAAGTAGGTAATAAACTGTAATATTCAAATGCCTGCCTAAATCTTGTCCTGTTTATATGTGATACTACAAAGGCACTTTATTCTAAGTAAGTACATATTTGAAATTAAAAGTTACGCTTTTTTTAAATTTAACTAACATTTGTTGTGCGGGAAGTGATAACAGTTATTATGCTTAATTTTTCAGGTGTTTATATCAAGATCGAAGCCTTTTTAAAATGTTTGATTAGCAAATTTTGTATTATTTCTGTGTTTAGATATAAATCACATTCTGTACAAACAATTGCGTTACTCATTACCTAACACATATCTAAAATATTCTTCCTAGCGTTTTGCCATTTCACAAATATTAGCCAGGCAATGCCCACATTTTCAATATATTTCCTATTTTTATGTAAAACTGAATTATAGGTACCTCAAAGATGCTAGTTTAAATTAAAGAACATGAAACCTAATTTACTTCTCTGCTACATATACAGCAAGAATGTGAAATAATGCTACAAAAACGGAGGCCTAAATTGAAAATAGCTGCAAAAATTTATGACCTGCGATAAAATACTTCAGAACAAGACATTGTGAATGAGTGGAAATATTTATCATTCTCATGCTTGACACATGTGTGTTTTGAGTCAAATAACTTTAGGCAGATGGATTCATAGAAAAGTACTTTGTTGCACATATAAAAACTTATGATAGTTCGGCTTTCATAAGTATATGATAAAATGAATTCAGGGCTGAAACTCCTTGTAGTTGATTCTCTACGCAATTAATTTCTTGGGTACTCATCTGTCCAACGTTTATCTTTGCAGAACAAAATTGGTCAGTGCCATCTTTACAAATATGTTCACTGGTAAAGGAAGATGAGATGTTTGTGTAAGAAATCTAACGTGTTATGCTGACGTTGCATCATTTCAATGGTACTAAATGTTTCAAACAGTGTAGTAAAAGAATTTTATCATGTAAGTTGATTTTCTTTACCTTTGCTAATTTTCATTTACAGTTCAATATAAATGGTCAATTTTGTGGGAAATCACGCAAAAAAAGGATTCGATGGCTTCACTATTAGTTTAAAATATATTGCTTGCGAGACCACATATTGTGAAATCAAGTGGTCCTTGCTTTACCTAACAAAGTAATAATTAAAAGCATTAATGAAATAATTCTTTAACCCAAGTTTTCGAACTTCAGACAAACAAAAATCTTATTTTATTTAACTTATCAACCAACGAAACAAAAATAACATTCAATCATAAATTCTGATTTGTTTTGCTATTATATGGTGATTTCCAGAGCACAACGGAAAGATTTAAAAAACGTGTATAGAATCGCAATGAATAAGACAGTGAAAAGCATATATGCGGCTTTAAAGCCTAGGAGACACCAATACACTTTAATTGACTGGAAATTTCAATAGCATAATTTCCATGCAATTCCGAACATAACGTTTTTGTTGCTTTCTGCTGCACAATACATATGCTTTCTATATATGTATATATATATATATATATATATATATATATATATATATATATATATATATGTATATATATATTTGTGTGTGTGTTAAGGTTACACAGAAAAAAATATATAAACCAAATCTTTTAATAAATCATTATTCAGTATCACCTCCTCAATCAGCATGGTTTATTTTCTCTAATGGCAGATTAAGCGTAGCTAGTTAGAATTTTATGTAGAAAGAGATTTTCCATTGTCTCTACCTGAAGAAAAGGCTAACCAAGGGCATACGATGGTATATAGCTTGAAATTGCGTGTGGCCTGCGGCAGTGTGATGCAGTGCATGGAGTCCGAGACTCCGAATCAGGTATGCCTCGTTTCAAGTATCGTTCGCGGATAATTCTCCATAGTAAACGAAGAGTTCCGTATAGGAACTGACAAGTATATGAAAATATATGCATTGAGGTTTGATCCACGTTGGTGAGTATGCCACCATGCTCGGAGGATAACCATACGGGGTTGAAATGAGCCCGTGCGTGTGAATAATGATACATGTCATTATTATGTGCAACCTGTTAAATGAAATTTGATTTGTATTTATCCCTAGTTCGCAAACAAAAAGCAATGTATAACCGCCCCGTTCCCAATTTTTACACACTCATTTCCAAGCCTCTACGCCATTCTAAACCCATTAAATCGTCTATGAACAATTAGTGAAGCAAGAGAGAATATTTTATTTTACTTTATTTTAATTACTGTATTTTCAGTGGAAAGGCGTGCTTCACGCATGTGTTTTTGTGCCTTTAAATGTCAGTCCACTCAGTTAAAAATAATAACAGAAGTGCGTGCACGAATATTAATGATCCACTCTAATCTACAGTGAAAATAATTAATAAAATTCCTTTTAGGCAAATCGAGGGTCGCGGTATTTTTGCATCATTGTTTTCTTGTGTGGTATTTTACAAAACAATTAATTTAATTTACGCCCAAAATGACTTTGTTTTACAATTATAAATCGTTAAATCTGCGGTTTATTGCTTAATCATTGAAGTAATGTTTCTAAATTGCATCATTTAAAAAAAATTCTGTATAACAGTACAATAATAATTTGAAGATTAAATGAAGCATATACGAGAAGAATATAAAGTTAGTAATTTCGAAGTTCGCAAAAATTGTATTTCACTTCAACATTGGGTTATTCAGAATTTTGATCAATAGGAAGTAATCTTACCAAGCATAGTTTAAAGTGAGAAATTGAAGTATACTATATATATATATATATATATATATATATATATATTATATATATATATATAAATATATATATATATATATATATATATATATATATATATCTTTATTATGTCCATTGCCTTCGAATATTACACAGTATATTTCTAATTAGGAAGAAAAACACATTAATAACAAATTATTTCCCAATCATTCATAGACTACAAATTCTCATGTATTTGCGGTAGCACATATATTGAAGGAACGAAGAACCAATTGGTAAACGGAATCCAGAAGCATTTGACGCAGAAATTGATTAAAAATGGCTTGGCACTGTCAGAGAAATGAGCTATTTCCGACTCGTGTATTGGAAATGTGCACCTAGACAGTTTGATCTAATTTCACAATTCTACATAAAGCAAAATCAGAAAAATTATTATATATTTATGAAGCCCTTTATATAGAACAAAAAATACCTGGCTTAAATATTTAAAAGATTTATCAACATAATATTCTAGTCGACTGGCCACGAATCACACAATCTACCAACAATTTACTAACATCCAGGAAAGACCAAACACGCCCTCGACCAGACTCAACAAACATTCGATCGGATTGGCAACAAATTCAAGGGGAAGAAGCAACTGCACATAGGGAGACAGAAACTTCTAGACAATATGTGCATTCAACACTGCAACCCGCGCCCGCGCTGTTACCAAGTGGAGAAAACAGAAATACGGAACAAGGGGAAACGAAAGACTACACTCGTAAAAATAACATTCGTAAACGTACCAGCCAACAATGCGAACATTTGATTAACTATCAAGCCATCAATACAAGAATGACCAGATCTCAGATATCAATTTGCAATACAGTAAGAAAGACCCTTACATGAAAACAGGCACACACAGAGACACAAACGGATACACACTTACTAATCAGCCAAAAGAAGAAATAGAAGTAAAACCGAGTCAGATTTGTTGCCACGCACATAATCAAATAAAAACCTAGAATGTATATAAATGAAAGATTGTAAAGTGAATAAAATGGGCATTATGCACTATGTTATTAATATGTTTTTTCTTCTAATTAGATATATATGAGAAAAACGTATCGTAATCCATGGAATAAAATTTATTAATAAATATTATTTCTTCCAATATCTACAGCCAATATTCTAAATTCGTTTATATTTTCAGTCATCCAATCCCAAGTGTACATATATCGTGGCCAATTCCCTCTTAGCTCTATTTGTCTTTTTTAGCGCAATTTAAACTATTTCATTTGCGTAACTTCATGTGGTGTGTCAACGCTTTCATCGTGTGTGTGTCCGCAATTGATGGATGTGTTGTATTTTGCGACATTTAGGCTATTTTTGAAGGCCTGTTTGTTATGTTTTTGTTCCAGTTCAATTTAATTCATTTTTAAAATTCTTTTCTGCACGTTAAGGCAGGGGATAAGCTTATTAATTGCAATAGCTTCAAAAGCCAGAAGCATTTTCTCTGTTTTTGCCTTGTAGAGAACTAAAAAATTGTTACTACTAACAGCATGACCTGTGAGTAGTACATGTTCGCAAATTGCTGACTTTTGTGCAGGAGCTGCACCCCTCTTTAATAGTTTTTGAGGGAGATGCTGATTTATTCTAGTTTCGAGCCTCTTTTTTGATCTGCTGATGTACTGAGGGTGTACAAAAGAAACATGATAATCAAATTGGGCACATGAATACGCAGGATTTTTTCACCTTAGAACATTGAACTAAAGCAAAACTTGCTTCGCGAAACGTTGAGAATATAATTTGAGGCAACGCAACAAAATCGAGAACAAATTGGAGGCAAACGATATACCCTATGAATTAACAATTAGCGTTCCCTTTGGAGGCAATCTTCCAACTGAGATCTTCAAATGAAAAGAAATTATACCGACTTAAACTCAGTTTCAGTCAATACAGGTGAGATTTATGTTCAACACAACAAAACGTATGCGAACTAATGAAAAAGCTAGCCTAAATCTGTATTAAAATTTTAAAGTACCTGCAACGCTCAGAACATCGGCAGATCAGAAATGAGGCTCGTAACTAGAATAAATCAGCATCTCCCTCCAAAATTATTAAATATGGGTGCAGATCCTGCACAGAAATCAGCAATATCTGAACATGTACTTCGTACAGATTATGCTGTTATTAGTAACCATTTTTCTCTTTTTCAGAAGGCAAAAACGGAATAAAAAGGCTTCTGATTTTTTAAACTATTGCAATTAATAAGATTAGCCCATGCTTGAACTTGCACAAACTAATTCAAAATGAAATTAAACTGGACTGGAATAAAAATATAATAAACAGGCCTTCAAATATAAACTGTGCCGCAATATACATCACACCCATCAATTACCGACACACTCACAATGAAAGGGATGACACACTACATTACGTTGCGCAAATAAAGTGGTGTGAATTGAGCGAAGCCAAGACAAACATAGATAATAGGGGATTGCTTACGATAAATGTACAGTTAGGATTGTATGACCGAAAATACACACGAATCCAAGATAATGGTTGTAGATATTGTTGAAATAAGATTTTATTTATGCTTATTCCATGGATTATGGTTCCATTTTCTCATATTTAATAAATAGAATGTGGGGAATTTGATATATATATATATATATATATATATATATATATATATATATATATATATATATATATATATATATATATAGTCGCTACAAAACAGGACTGGCAAACTAAAATTGTGTTCTGTATAAAATGACTGAATAGTGGTGTTTTGAGTTCAGTTATATAAGTTGGGTCGTTTATGCGAGTTTCCTCAGAATTTATTATATGTGCGTCTTCAATCCGGGACTTAATTATCCATAAATCCTTAGTCAGAGCGTTTATTAATAAATTTTTCAGTCTGTCAAGAGCCATTTTTAAACTCAACACAAATGCTTTAGTTTTCATCAGTTATATATAGGAGTTTGATCGCATAAAGCGTGTCCATTTAGTAAAACAAAATACAAATATTTATTATTTTATATTCACCTCTGGGACTAGAAAGCTGCTTCTAGCATTGTGCTGGCTAACTTCATCTTAATTCTTGTACTCCTACGAGGACTTTCTGTCGTATTCAATTCGGCCTTAGATAAGATAATTGGAGCGTTGTCGGCCTCAAAGCTGGCTATTGCTAAATCTTCCCTCTTCAGGAGTCCGTCTTGGCATCCAACTTAAAAGATCAAGTACGAAAGCTCTTGATCCGTCGGGCATGTTAACAAAGTTTGTACTTTGTTCTGCACCCATCCTTTCCAAACGATACAGACCATCATTCACAGTATAAAGTACCATGGGCTCGACATTTGCGACCATGACATAATCGCCGTCTTTAAAGCGAAAGCGTATAGGTCGTCCTACATTGGCTTGTCGCTTTGTGGCGCCCACATATGCAGTTAGCTGTTTTAGCTGCTACTGAATATCCGCTTTGGAGAACTGCTCATGGGATTCTGGTGTTACGGGTTAATATGCCCTAAATAGACCATGGTTGTTGGAGCAAATCCTGTCGCTGCTGATAATCTAAATCGCATGGCCCGATCGACAAAACGAGATTTTTCTCTCCAAAATCTCCGTGTCTTGTAGCACCAACATTGCAATACCTCTTTCTTCGTCCAGTGTGCACGCTCAGCCATAATGTTAGTCTGCGGGAGGTAGGTGGCTGCGCGGGAATGATTTTTGTCAAGGTCCTCGCACACCCGATTATATGCTGTCGACTCGAACTCTGCACCCTTTTTTGGAAATAATAACGTGAGTTGCACCAAATCCACTGAACCATCTCTGTTATAAGCACTTTACAATCTTCTTTTTAGTGATATGCTTCAGTTGCACAAAATCGACACAACGGGTAAACTTATTGACTATGGAAAACCCACTGGCTACCCCGTCACGAGCCACCGGGAGCGGACCTACCAGGTCGATATGCAGAAACGGGTTCCGTGCAGTGGCATTAAAATAATCGGGGTGATCTTTTCCCTTTTTTGTGGTTTACAACATAATTTTGGCAAAATCTACGAATTTCTTTGGACATATAAGGCCAATACAATCGTGACTGCAATTTGTCAATTAGGCGCCCGGTGCCTTCATGCCCCAACCTTTCATGCCAGATGGCCATCAATTAAGTTTGCATAGACTCCGGCAAAAAACAATGCACTGCTTATCCTTCTTTTCGCACCAATAGGCCGCTTTGCAAGCTCAACGCGGACACCACTGTGTTGTTTTTTTTAACTGATTGAGTATTTATAAGCAACATAATTAAACAATAATTGATTGCGCGGGTGGTGGTAACAATTCTTTAAATCAAGTTTGCGAGCTAGAAGTAAACACCAATCCCATTGTATTTAACCAGTCGTCGAACAACATAACAAAACTACCGCCAGCTGCAACGCACTGACGCGTTTCGACCTTCCATGATCATCACCAGAGTACGACGGCAAACTGACTTGCAAGAAACAGACCGCGATGAATATTCAAATTTTATTGCAACTGTCCGATGAACTAATATTTTGACAGCCACGCGCACAATAAGTGCTTCTCATTAAAATTATTACGCTCAAAAGTTTAAAAATTTCGAACTAAAACTTTGGCTTTGCCACATCCAAGGCTGCAAGCATAAGCTTAAATTCTGACGACCCTCGAAAAAACTCGTTGATTCTAATAAAGACATCGGCATACTCTTTTCTGCTTCCCCTCGGGCGCGGTTAACATTGTTGACCAAACTCACGTTGGTTGAGTCGTTTATGCGGAATTCATCACAATTTATTTTAAGTGCGTCGTTCAGCCGAATATGAATTATCTCTAACTTCGCAGTCAAATTGTACTTTTGTGCAGACAATAATCTTAATAAGTTTTCAATCCATCAGAAGTCATTGTTAAACTAAACGCAAATGCTCAAATTTTAAGCAATTATCTATAGGAGCTTGCTCGTATAAAGCGTGACCATTCAATTCTTCCCTAAATAGGACAATTGGAGAGTTCTCGGCCTCAAAGCTGGCTATTGCTGTACGGCGCTAGACACAGACGCATATACATATATACAAAAACCTTAGAGATTGTAAAGGGAGCATACACGCAAAATACACAAGTCAAATTCCATAAGCCATCTTGGAATACAGTAAGCTGGAAATTGTCTACTGTTGTTAAGATGCTTCAACTAAGTTTTCTTGATATATATATATATATATATATATATATATATATATATAAAGGAATATATAGAGGAGAGAGAACAAACGAGTTTACTTGCAAGCTTTCTATAATGAAATTACAAAGGCAGATGATCTAGATCTACCCATTGCCCACCTTTCTTGATCAAGTTCGTATTAACGCCTGTACACCGATTTGAGTGGAATATTTTTATGCATTAGGTTAGTATTGTGAAAAATAATTGTTATAAACAAACATGTTGCAGTCAATATATTTTATAGAGACAAAAGGCCAAGGCAAAATATTTTTTACAAATCTTCTATGTGTATCGTCTTACACATATTAAACAGACGGCTTTAAATTGCATAACTAGTTGCAGATTCATATTTCAGTATTAGCCTAATCCAAATAATGTACAACTGTGCTTATATTTCCTTCAATAATATATTTAGCCTTATTGAGGCCAATTTTTTCATTACAACTTACTATCATTACATTCTTCTTCTCCGTAGAAGCTGTAAAATGAAGATTCATTCTAAGTTCCTTGACTTCCTGTGCTTGTCGGATCACGATAATTTTGTTAACTACTGACTCCTGAGGCGATATGTCATTTCTATCAGTCGGAGAGCCAAATTTAACGCTTATAGTTTTTGAGAATTAATCTGTAATCAAAGCTTATTAAAATTTATACTCCATTTATTAATGTTTAAAGTCATGTTGTTCATCGTATTTTCATTGCGAGTTGGATTGACCAGAAATATAATTTTAAAATCATCAGCGAGTCTACAGATGTGACCACATAAAGTCAAATCGCCAAAATAAATTTGTATGAAATCTGTACCAACAGATCTTGCACTGATATTTAATACGCTATTCGAGCAGTTTAAATTGCTCATTATTTACTTGCATATCTAGGATATTAATGTTCTGATTAAAGTTGATCGATCTTACAATGTATGAATTCATCTGAAGTGAGTTTCAGGAATTTATATTATCTTTGAAAGCAAATAAATCACACGTCTTTGAAAATTGTTAGTGTTTCATAATATTTCTCACCTAAAGCAAAGATAAAGTTCAGATGGAAAAAAATAGTCCTTATGGTCGCGCGATCTCTTGTACATCCGTGTTGATCATTAATAAAGTCCTGTGGTAGATAACTGAATCTCATTGTCCTAATATTAACTGCTCAATTACTTCAAATGCATAGGAATCCTAGAAATAATAATAATATCATAAGCAACTGCTAATCTATTAACTTTTGGTAATGGACATGCACATATCGTTAAAATCCTGAATTGGGTTATACCAATTCTCAAAATATTCTTTAAAAATGAGCAAATTGCGCGTATAAACACAACGGGAAGATTAATTAGATTGTTTATTGATATTCTTAAAAAGATTTCTGTTCTCTAAATTAATTTCTATATTTAATCTTGTTAACGTTTTTCAATCTAATTCTGATCTTTGCTCATTATTATGTAAGGAATCCGATGAAGCAGACATATGTCTAATCTGGCGACTCATCAGTAGGAGCCGGTATTATGCCCTTTAACCACTATATATTTTGGTGAGGAATGTGAGATAATAGGACGGTACAATCTCCTAGACGAATGTGTAAACCTATAGTATTGATATCCATCATGTTGGTACCATGTACCGACTCAGAAATCCTATACTTGCATATATATTAGTTCTCCGCAACAAACAGTATTTAACTGTTATATATTGAATTGAATGATGTCATAATTACCTCAAAAAGAGATTATTAATATCGATCAAGACCAGAGTGTATGGATTTACTTGAGTAACAGATGTTTATAAATAGTTGTAAATCTTAATTTTGGTGAACTGAAGCATACATTGAAATTCATTGTGTTCGTACCCCGTACCGAATCGGCAATCATAGTGTTATTACCACGTACTTTTTCGGTACAGTAATATTGGTATCGCGTACTGACACAATAGCCAAAGAATTGGTATCATTTACAGACTCGGCATATATATTATATCGAGTGTGTTAGCGTTGAAGTCGCATTGTCGAAGACTTTATATGATGTAAGCTCCACTAATGCAGGTTTACACATTTGTATAGGAGATGATACCGTCCGATTATCCCACATCCTTCACCCAAATATAAATTGGTTAAAGGGCGTAATACCGGCTCCTACTGATGAGTCGCCAGTACGCACGAAACGAGTGGGCAAGGTGATTATACTTTCCAATCATTCTGTCTTTGGTGTATCCTTCTGGTCACAACTGAACTAATTTGTTACTAGGTTCGCAACACCTAATACATACTTGCATATATATTAGCTCTTCGCAACAAACAATATTTAACCTGTATATATGTCTAAGCACTTGAAAAATGCGCATCAATTTGTGAAATACATTTTGAAATTTAAATTTGACTTCACTTTACGTTTTATTCGCCAATAATACCAGTTTGTCTTTATCGTTATATTTTTAATATTATTTCAAAATTTTGTGACCCATCATTGGGTTATTTTAACTTTGAACATTATAAGTGTTTTTTACCATTGACGAATAGCCATCAATTAAAAAATAATTTTAATATCAATTACGTATAATTTACATTTGATTTTATTTTATACCGGTTAACATTTAACCATACTATCCGTCTAAATGTTTATTTTGCGCATAGATATCTGTCAATATTTCTCGAAGCAATGTTTGTTAATGAACAACTTTGGAACAAATTATCCAATAGATTAAACACAAAGACTATTAAATCTTTTGTGTCCAAACTCATAAAACTCACATAATAAAACATATTACTAAGCTTATACAAGAGATTTTGGTGAATTCTGACACGTTTGACATTACTGTCAAAGGCTGTGACTATCCTTTTTTGGAACAAATTGCTTATGAATCAATCCGCGGAAAAATTTAACAATTTCAATGTGGTACGAAACCACAATTTAAGTCTATAAATCTAAAAGAAATGAACATTCCGCACTTAGAATCGATTCATTCATAGGTTTGGTATGATCATTATTAAGAAATGGAGAGGGTATTTCAAATTCATGAACTTTGCTAATATTTACAAGAACAACATTATTTACATGGCAATGAAATTTATACTACACGAAAATAAGAAAATGCTCATAATCATTCAAACACACGTGCCATGGTCTATACACTGTCGTTATAATCACCTGAATAGATTGATTTTTAGAAAACACAATAAGATAATTGTTTAATCACGAATCAAAAGTTTAGCATGAAAACCAGATTTAGCATATGTATATTCATTAGTAATTATGTGGTTCGATTTATATTATAAGTATATTTAAGTTACATTTACTTTCTATTAGAAAGAAAAGGAGAAGGTCACAGGCATAATGAATGAGAAAACAGATATTCCATAACATGTCATAAAATCGACAGAATTATATGCTTAAATTTGCCACGAAACTTTTCAGCCTATGCTACAAGGCAAACGATGTTCACGTGTATTATAATTCAATTTAAAACCGAAGGAGATCGTGGCCTTGAATTTATTTGCATTATATTTCGCGAACTATTCAAGCAAATTTTTGGGAAAAGACTTCTTAATTGATATTGTAAAATTATTGCTAACATTGGAATGGTGATTGGATTTTCATACGAATTAACATCGCTTAGTCTGCTAAGTTATGTTGTTTCTTCAGTGTACTGTGCAAAATGGCATTTTCAGTACTTGATCTAAACGTGGTATCTGAATTTTGAAGATACGATGCGATCTTAAATTCTTATATTAATACATCATAAGGGCATTTTAAAATAATAACATAATTTAATGCTTAAAGAAATCTGTATTATTAATGACATAAAAGAAATATCATACATTCACGATAAGAGACGAATTATTGTTCACGTTTGAGATCTCATAAACCACTACTGTGTATGTAGCCGATTTAACAATGGCAGGATTTAACATTTCAATTATGAAACATAGCTGAAACCCTCTTAACATACGTAAATCATTTGATGAAATCATTAGCACATAACAGTAAATTTGAAAATAATAATGAATTTGCTATGATCATGGCGCGTACAATCTAATTAGTGTTATGAGGTAACTAACTAAAAAGAGACATTGTGTTTACAATTCGCTTTGTTGTTTATCGTTTTATGATTTCGATACAAATATTTATATGCAATCAGTTGACTTATTCAATTTTCCATCAGGTTTGCAATAGTTTAATATAACACCAAAACTTAACTACCTTTTGGTGCATGAAACAAATAAATACTTAAAAAAATAAATTAATGTAAGACAGATATCAATGTAAAGCTGTCTCAGAATGAGATGTCTAAAACTACTTTTTTCAAAATGCTAGATAAATTTGTATTCAAATAAGATGTTGAATTTCAAATTGGGCCAATTTTGTGCATCAAAAAACAAGCGAGCAATATAAACAATCAGTGATAGCGTGGTTGTTGACAGCAATTATTTAATTCAAGGTTGCGTGTTACATATAAATACCAATCCTATTGTATATTTCGCAGTTCCCTCGTTAATATACAGGTGGGACATTTATATTCCTACATTCAGATAGCCATATTCTAAGTATGACAATTTATTGATGCTCATAATGCTAAGTTAAAAATATTTATTAAATCCGTTAATTTCATAAAATTTTACATTAATTAATAAATCGAATAGTTGCGGTTGTTAAATTGATTCATGTATTTTTACGCCTATATTGCGGAACTAGTGAAATTGAATGATAATATCAGAATATGCCATTTATCGTAAGACTGATTAAGTTCTTTCACTGTTAAATTAAGCGGAAAAATATATTTCTTTCTCAAACGCAATAAAAGACGTTTCATTCAGCAGACAAGTCTCGTCATTATTTGGAACTCTTCATTTTCCTTGTAGAACTTTTGCCGCGAACAGTGCGAAGTAATGAATTGACAAGTTATGCTAAATGTTTTGTAAAATTAGATTTTTTAAAAATTAACTATATTATCTTAAAGTTATCCTAAATTACTGCTTTTAAATTAATCTTTTGTTTATTTACAGTGGTTTTATTTCTGTATCTTAGTATATTGATACATTTGACAATTTATTTAGACTCCATGTTCTATACTAATTTAGAAGACAACACTTTGATTGATTGCATAACTAAACAATGGATATAATTATTTCTAATAATTATACAATACATCTTAGTAAAGGGTAAATATCTGTGCATTTATTGTACATATACCTTTCATTCTGTTTTATTTCTTAGATTAAAAGTTATTTGACTTCAAATAAGGTCTATCACTATGGCTATTTGGGTTAGTAATCGACACCGACATTATAGTACCGAAAAGGTACATGGTCCTAACACTATGGCTGCCGAGTTGGTACATGATACCAACATAATGGATATCAATTTATGCTATAGTTCACCGAAATTGAGAATTACAACAGTTTCTGAACACCTGTTACTCCAGTAAATCCATACACTCTGGCCTTCATCGATATCAGTTATCACATTTCGCGGTAAGCATGACATCATTCAATTCAATATATTACAGTTAAATTCTGTTTGTTGCGAAGAACTAATATATATGCAAGTATGTATTAGGTTTTGCGAACCTAGTAACAAATTAGTTCAGTTGTGACCAGAAGGATAAACCAAAGGCAGCATGAACGGAAAGTTTAATCTCATTCACATTCGTTTCGTGCTTACTGGCGACTCATCAGTAGGAGCCGGTATTACGCCCTTTAACCACCATATATTTGGGTGAAGTATGTGGGATAATAGGACGTACAATCTCCTAGACGAATGTGTAACCTATTAATGGTTTATGCGATTCATTATGCATGTGTTAGGTTCGCAATACCTAATACATTCTGGCATATATATATATATATATATATATATATATATATATATATATATATATTAGGTCTCCGCAACGAACAGTATTTAACTGTTAGAGATTAGCTCATCTAATATTTTAATTAACCAATTGCACAACTACGAAAAAGTACAAAATATGTGAAAGTTTTTCTGTTATGTCGCTGGTCAAATAAGTGGGGATTGTTGTTTATCTCAAAAACACAAACATAATCTTACAAATCTGTTAAAAATGTTTAGTTTTACAAGAATGGTTGACTTCGTAAAAAAGAGTTTAAAAAGAGATTGAAGAAGATATTGCGATTTCAGTGTAAACCGAATGCGTATTCATATTGACCAACCCATAAGAAACAAATTATTTATACTATGGCCAATTTTGTGTATGCCAAACCACTGGAAAGAGCTAAGTTCTTCAAATTATGTTTGCAATCAAATGTTGTGCCAAAAGGTTTCTAGAAGTAGTCAAATAAACTACAAGTCGAAAAGAGGATTATTCAACCACACCTTTGTCAAATTGCACATTTTAATGAGGGCAAATTCAATGTCTTTAAAACGAAGCTAGAAACATTGATGAAAGACAAATTTAAGAAAGAAATAAAATTACTCAAAATAAACCCGAAGAACTTCCCTGTTCAAACAAAATATCCTACTAATCCTCATGCATTTATTTATAATTGTTCAAAGGTTATCTATTAAAAACATTATTCAGAGAAATATAATCAAACACGAATCTGTTGCCATCCAGACTGGATCTGAAAACTTGTAGAACAGCTTAGCATAAGGAATCGCCCTAGAAGCATTTAATGGAAAAGTACACGAAGACGTGTCTGTTAGTGCACTAAAACAGTATAAAAATAATTTCAAAGACAGTCAAGTAATTACCAAAATACAAAGACGAATTAAAAAACTAAAAGAAGACAAAACTGTACGACTTGCCACACCTGACAACGAATTGGAAGCTATTATACTCGAAGCCGAATAATCAACCGAAATAAACATTGGCTATCTGGTGTTTCCTGATTGAAACTGGGTTTTAAGATTTTCCTAGGTACAATAATTGCTTCTAAGACTTCATATTAGTATGTAAAAAAACTTGTAATTTACATTTGAAGATTGCCCCTCTCCTGACTGATTTATATGTATAGCATTTCGAACAAAATAGGCTAAAAGCAACAATTGACCAGATCAGTGTTAACAATTATTTTGCAGATTATCTACTTTGATTTATTTTAGACGCGGAAAATTCAGCAAAAATATGAATCAAGTAACTGAAGGCGATCCAAATATTAAATTCAATCTCGAGGTTGAGTAGTACAACATTTTGCCATTTTTGTGCAAGAAAATGGTGATTTGACAAGGGCAATAAATAAAATATAATTTCAGTAGACAGTACATCCATTAGAACAATATCATGACACAATCTCATAAAAGCCGAACAATGAACAACCTAACAAATCAAACCGGGAAGATTTTTTGTGAACATAAGACTGATGAAGAACTAGGCTACAAGCAGCTAATGAAAAACCACCCGGAGCAGTTTATTGTTGGCAACTTCATGACACCTAATTCGTATTAGTGAGAATAACATAAAAATGTTTTCCTAAATTTTCCATTTAGAGGCGAACTACCAGCATCAATAATTGCACGGTGGTTAAACCTTATCACTGGTGCATAAGTTAACATTACATTGAGCACATCGAGAATCATAGGGTTTGATGATAATAAACAATTGCCAATTTTCTCAAACTCGTCTATTGTCTAAAACTTTTAATCATTTACCATACCAAATGTACTGTATGTACGTAAAATTGATTGAATAGGAGAAGTGAACAACATACGGTACAGAAATCGATTAAAATGATTCTGGCAGCGTTGGGAAATTCAGTTATTTCCGACTTACTTACTTATTTTTACTGCGGCTGACTCCTTTTGGAGGATAAGCCGGCTCCATTGATATTCATGGAGTTTCTTGGGAATTTGGTACAAGTGGTGTCCCCTCACCACCCGGCTTTTTGATCGAGGACGCACCTCTAGCCTTTGCACATCCAAGCGCAGTCTGCAAGGCAGCAGTAAGTTGCATAGTTGCCGGTGGCTGTTGAGAGCTCATTCGCCATTCGGAAGTACGGGGTACTGTCCAGGAGTCCATGTAATCCTGTGGCTGTTGAACCCTTTTGTGGCGGGAACACACGCCGAGTCATGGTGCCGTCTTCGGGCTCATGGTATTTTATAGGAGATCTGATTGCCGGTCGGAAATCCACCACGCCCTGGTGACACCACCGCCATAGCCCCGTTAGCCCATGTACGATCGGCCATTTCCGAGCATATAATTAAAACAAGACACAGCCAATTTATCGATTTCTTCTTGTTTACATAAAACAGAATCCAAAAAATAATTGTAAACGTACGGTTCCCTTCATATAAGACAATAATTATCCAGCCTAAAAATTCAAATTTTCCTGCTACATGACATTTTACAGGGCTAGTCATGAAACACACAATACATGAACACTTTCTTAATTCCTCGCGGCCAAAACACCTATTAGACAAGCGTCAACAAACATTCAGTTTTATTGGCAACAAACTTTATTAAAAACAGCTGCGAAAATAGCATCAATATCAGCATTAACAGTCACGGAATTTTTACAACAAAAGAACCAATCGACGCTGCAATCGCAAACCCTGCACTGTTATCATTGGGAACAACTATACCTAAAAAACAATGCGATAAGAATGACAACACACGGGGAAACACTTCAATACAGAATATTGACAATAAATGGAACACTGGTCAGAACTCCATCAATTCAGGAAAGTGATCTCCAACATCACTTTATAGCACAATAAGAACGATACACACACGTTCATATGCACGTGTGCTCATATATCAACACGCAATAGACCACTAACTTGAAACAGAATTCAAACTGACAATCAGACTAGTTTTCATGTACTTAAGCAAATGAAAACTCAGAATGAATATCGATAAAAGATTTTAATGCTTTATAAGTATATTCGGAATAACCTGGCCTCTATCCATAATAAATAAAAAAAATTGAAGTGAAATGGGATTTCTATTCCTATAAATATTCTGTGTAAAATCCAAAGTCAATGGACATTATAACGAATATATATATATATATATATATATATATATATATATATATATATATATAATGCCCAAATGTAGAGAGAATAATTTTTTGTAAATGCGGATAGAGGTTATGTTTATTGAATAATATGATTCCATTGCTTAATTTTTGGTTTTCTCATTTGCTAATAGCAGTGAATTAACATACTATAACGCAAATTTGTAAAACGTCAATCGATCCCATAAGATACTATATATATATATATATATATATATATATATATATATATATATATATATATATAGAGAGAGAGAGAGAGAGAGAGGGGAGAGTTGCTAAAATGTGTTGCTCAATTATGAAAGCATCTTTCATGCAAGTGAATGAGAGTTTCATGTCCGTTGTATATGGCTATAAGCGATATTGACCGTATGCATGTAATTTGATAAAATCTTGCGTGTAAAATGAATAAATGAACTGATTATAGTTTGCAACGTTACACATAAATCTAAAAATAAATAAATGGATACACGAATGCACATTACAGTTCTGTGTCATTTTGTGGTGATGAATAAATGTTTCGTTAAAACGAGGTGCATGGATCTTCCTGAAGTTAATCTGAAAAGTCGTTCGAAGTGTTGTAATAACTATTTGAATGCGTGTTAGAAATAGATTTCATCACCAAAATGTTGAAAAAACTAAATTATTGATTCTGGATTTGAATATATATAGTAATAGTAGCACACTCAACTTTAGATAGAACGTATGTGGTCATTGGTAGGACCAAGGAATATTTGGCACTGAGTCGTACACCTTATCTATTCAACTATGGCTACGTACACTGCAAACATTATTAATAACTTAAGCGTTTTGTTAAAACTTGGACCCTCATGGACATAGCTAGTATACTTAAATTGCAGTTAATCAATTCACATTTCTAATGATATTACAGACACCATGCAAATAAAAGTAGTGTTTAGAAATTAAATAAAAACGGACGAATAAGAAAGCGATACTAACATTAATTTGTTATATTTGCCAGAAAAAATTAAACCAGTAAACTTATTTTGTCCAATAAAGCACAGCCTGTCCAAACAGAAAACAGAGATGATTATAGTTTAAATATACCTATTGTAAATTAATTTATAATAATTATTATTAAACCATTAAATGCATACTAAACATTCACTTATATTAGTGAAATATGAAGATTATATTTGTAGAATAGTTATGAAATAAAACATTTGACGTCTGGCCTATCAACAGGCAAATCCAAATAGAACAAAAACTTACTGAAACCGACCATAGCGCTAGAGGAAGATTCGATATTTTAATAAATAAACTAAAAAATGACACGTTTTAAATCGAAGTGACCAATAAATTAAATAAAGAAAATCAAAGAGAATAATATTGATTGAACACAGAATTAGTACATTTAGATTCATTAAGAACTCAATAACTCAGACTTGATTAATAAAATTATAGAAGAATACTAACATAATAGGTTGCATGGTGGGAGAATAGGACAAATGTAAAACTGATTGCCAAATTATCATTAAAAAAATGAAGAAATATATCGTGCATATATGAAAATGAACTATTAATTAGCTAAGAGCGTTAGAAACGAACATATCATTCAATAATTTGAGGGGTTTTACTAGTAGTTACTCATAACAGCATATTCGATCAGCGCTTCTAGCCAATTGCTATAGCTACACCAAACTTCACATAACATCGAGTTTATCGTAAACCTTCCCTTCTCAATTTAAAAAATTCCCTTTATAATCTAGATAACCGTCAAATACTGTTTGTTGCGGAGAACTAATATATATGCAAGTATGTATTAGGTGTTGCGAAACTAGTAGCAAATTAGTTCAGTTGTGACTAGAAGGATAAACCAAAGACAGCATGAACGGAAAGTATAATCTCATGCACATTCATTTCGTGCTTACTGGCAACTCATAAGTAGGAGCCGGTATTACGCCCTTTAACCACTATATATTTTGGCCAAGAATGTGGGATTATCTACATAACTGATTGCGTTGATATAGCACTAGCCGTCCGCATCTTATTTAGTAATATGACCAGTATAAAAAATATTCAACTAGAATTTATTATATTTTTGAAATGCGAGCTTTAATAAAATTCATTGTACCCTTCCTGTGTGCAAAAACAAAAAGAAATTTTATCAGATATAAGAAACGTTTCTTTCGCATTGTCTTCTCAAATATCTACTAATGAACATATCTTTATATATAAATTGGAAAGCAAAACAAGATAGAAATATGTGAACATAGAGAGAGTGTGAAAAACTAGAAACCAATCAAATTGCGTGCGTCACATCCAGTTCAAGCTCAATGCTTGTACGTGCTTCTTCTGCTTGCATAAATCCGGCTGCAATTTGTTTATCCATAAGGCTTCGTATGTGGCTAGCTCCCTTTTGTTTTTGCATTTAGTAATTACTTTGAATGCTACGTCTGGAGAACATACGTGCGATGTTTCGATGATGTGTTGCGCAATAGCAGACGTGTATTCACCATTTGATTTAAAACAGGCGTTTAAGTTGCAATGTTCTCTCATTCGAGTAATTAACCGTCTGGTCGATCGGCCTACGTAAGTTGATCGACAACTTGCGCATGTAT
>JAQBSW010001804.1:110000-121205 GCA_029291075.1 Eudiplozoon nipponicum
ATGTGCACAGATTGTTTGGCATTATTTGATGGGTTCTCTTCTTGTCCCGTCACTCTGAAGATGTCCATCAGCTGTTTTATTGAAAATAAATTTTAAACCAGATTTTCTGACTATTTTTCGAACTTTCTGGACTTCATTTCTAATCCCATTTTCAGGGTTAAAACCGACCTACATTGTCACGCATAAGCAAATTGCATAATCAAATTGAATGATGAAGTCGCTGCGTAGGGAACAACAACATTTGATAATTGCAAGTATAAAAATTAAATTCATAAATGCTTTTATTTATGAATGCAACACTCATTATGTGAATTATATGAGATTCTGCCAAAAATATTTATCTGAAACAATTTTCGAGAGCTTAGCTGCTCGCAGTTTAATCGGGTAATAAGTGTGTCCCGCAGTAACACAGTCATCAAATGCACTACCAAATTTGAGCTCATAGTTGCCGATTTTGGCGTCTTATCTCGACATTTGTCAACCGAAAATGATAATCTAAGATTCTCTGGCAAAAAATTAGCAATGAACCATTTGAAAAATACAAATGTGCAACTTCGAATAAGCCCAGTAAATTTGGCCATACGAGAATACGAGTAAAAATAGGACGTAAGCTAGTCACAAATTTTGTTTGAAATTTGTGTATTGCAAAGATGTGCATATTCAGTGGCGGTAAAATTCATGCGGTGTAAATTTTTGGTAGGGAGGGTGGTTCAATAAGTTAATTTAGTGACATGCCAGCGACATCAAAATTCGTCGTCATTAACTGGAGCATACCTCGTCATTATGGATTCACTTTCAAAGTGGCATTGAATTACAGCAGCACAGACACTTCAATCATAAATAATTTTTTGTGATACCGAAACCATTCCTACAAAAAAATAACGCTTAAGACATCGCAAAGGGATACTTTTTTTTATAAAAATGTCCAGAGTGCTATTACCTAATATAAATAAATTAGCAGATTTTCAAACAAACTGATCATATTATCTACTTGGCGATAAAAATAGGTCAAACATTTTGACAATTTAGCTGCATTAAACAGTTTTATCGCATAATAATAACAACACAATAAATAACTTTACCACGTAGAGAGTACACGCTTAATATTATGAACAATGTTTTAAAATGCCATTAGTCTCGTAATTGACCGTAAAATGTGGTTTGTGGCCATTTACAACAGTGATAACATTTTATTTATGTATGATAACGTAAATTAATTAACTTCAGTGCACAAGTTGTTACATTCATGCTCAAAACCAGATACCCGCAAATTGATGAAGCTTTTTTCATAATTATCAAGTGCAAAACAAATAATGCCGAAAGGAAAAGATTTCGTGCGACAGTTAGTTTCACTTGACAAACAATGATTGCGCGGTGGATAGTAAAAATTACGCAGAAAAATGTTGCACGCTTCAGATAAACACCAATACACAATAGTATAATTAGGCCGCAAAACATAGTAAATCTTCCGCCCTTCCCACGCACTGGCATGTTTAGGTCTTCCATGTTCATCGTCAGAACGCGACGGAAACTGAATGTCGAAGATCATAATGCTATGCATTATTGCGCTTTTTCTATGCAACCAAGAACAATAAAAGTAGGTTAAACAGCGCTACACATTCGACAAATATGACAAAAATCAAAAAACTCTATATTTTTGTTTAAATCAAGTGTTCGCCCACGAAATTACGCCTATTCTATTGTTCGAACCAATCACAAACCACAAAAGAACCAACGACTAACATAAGTGCCCACCGAATTAGGTCCGTGCTTCTTTAAATTGCGCAAATATAATTTAAAAAATAAAATTTTGCCAATGGTGTTTGAAGATAGAGAAGGTGAGTTAAATGACAAATTGTTATCAACAACAGCCATTCAATGTTTGCCTAATCCAAAAATTCAAATTAATACTGCGAAAGACGGTGACAATTTCTGACAATGACTGTATACAAATTGAGTAGACGAAATTTCAGTGCAGGTCAACTTACGAAACTACAAGGAATGAGAACCGAGTTTATGAATTTTAATACATAAATTGCGATTTGATCTATGTTTTTAAAGGTTTCGTAAGGTTCTGATGATAACAGTGCACTGCAAAAGGTGATCAGAACGTATACTTCAAAGTGATTGTACTTTGGTGTACGAGTAATCTAATGATAAATGTTGAGGCTTATCTAAAGTCTACACATGTGAGTTATAAATTATTTTTTTAGAGCCCGCTCTATCAATGAATGCATAATTGTATATATTCTATGGATGCGGAGAAAGTTGCTAAGGAAGACAACACGCGGGATTGCATGAAAATTTTGCAGCAGAAATTCAGATCAAGTACACCGTCCATGAGATTGATGGTAGTATTTTATGATGTGCGAATGCTTCACAGAATATTAGTTATTGTTGTGGTAGAGAGATATTTTATTTGTAATTAATGTATAATGTGTAATAAATTAGTTCAAATAGGACCCGAAGGATAAGGCAATGTGGGCATTAACGAAAGTTTGCCCAATCTTTTTGTTCACATACCTTTCGTGCTTACTGACGACTCATCAGGAGGAGCCGGTACCACGCCCTCGAACCACTATATATTTATTCAAGCAGCATGAGACAGCTGGACAGTAAAATTGCCTATACGAATGTGTATTCAACCAGTATATTGGTGACTTCATCTGAGGTCTGCGACAAACTGACTTCAAAGCCAACTCACTATATATAATATATACCGCATTTGGAAATGGCACCAACAAAATAGTATTCAAATTACCGACCGTGTAACGTGAACAAACATAATGATTTCTAGATAGGCAAAATTACACCAATTATTAACACCCGTTACTCGAAAAAATCAATATTCTAACTAATTTGTCACTAGGTACGTAAGAACTAATGCACGGTTGCATATATATTAGTTTTTCGCAAAAAAGGAAATATAACTATCATATATTTAATAAAATTAGGGAATGATTACGACGAAATGTTGGTTGCTGATTTTGATCGAGGCAGAGTTTATGGATGTACTGGAGTAGCAGGTGTTCATTATTGGTTGTGGTTCTCAATTTTTATGGAAATTTAGCCTATCATGAACGCCACTGTTATGCTACTTGTTACAGGCTCGGAATTTGGAAGACCATCATGCTGATACCATTTGCAGTCTTGGTATTACAAAAATCGCTATGTTGGTACAGTTTTCAGGCTGAGTAAATATTATTTATAATGAGATTATTATGAAATCGCATTGCTGAAGACTTTCTATGAAGTTAACTTAATTACTACTTGAATACACATTTCAAAGAGAAGTTTTACCGTTCAACTGTCCGACATTTCCGGTTTAAATATATAGGGCATAATTTCGGCTCCTACTGATGAGTCGCCAGTAAGCATTAAAAAAATGCGTTCATGATATTATACATTACGGTCACACTGAATATAGAATATCCTATTGGTCACATTTCAACTAATATGTTACGGCATACACAATTTCGAATACACAATTAATTTTGATATGGTTTTTTAACATATTTTTCATGCCCTCAAACATAATTTGAATAAATGTATGTTCTATCAATTTTGTAATTAATCATTTCTTAATCCAAGTACTTCGTTTCGGGCATAATGACTTTCAAAAATATTTACATACAAGTAACCCTTTAGTAGGAGTAAAGCGTACTATTTGAATAGAATGTTACACTTTTTTAGAGCCAAATAAAACATAATGATTGCGCTAATTACGAAAACATAAGAGTACAAGTTTCCAACACGTAGAATTCCAAGTAATTGAACAGACGGTTTTTAAGATAGCTTTATTAATGCAATGTCTGCATATTGAAGATTTTCTTCTTTTACGACATCTATTTAACGATTTCGTAGCATCTTCTAGCTTATCTAGGCTAGGCATATCATTTGTTTAACCAAAATATACCTGCTTGTTTATTGTGCATAAAATTATTAATCAAGTTAATTTTAGATGTGCATTTCCCAATTTTATGAATTTGAGGTATGTTGTTCTACTGCTTTGCGACAAGACGATGGGCTTGTTTTGATTCGCGAGTATTTTCACACCCAAACAAATTGTCAGTTGCAAATTTTGTTGCTAATTTATATCTGGTTACGTCTTTAAAAGATGAAGATCGTTGTTCTTGCTGAATGCATTTGTTATTTCTACATATCCGTAGACAGATGAATACAACTTTGCTTTGATCGGATTGTCCAACATTCGGCAAGGTTTGGCGTTGGACAGTTATTCCAACTTCGCTTTGTGCATAATAGCGAAGTTAATTTGGCTCACGTGATACCCTGTTTGGATTGTACGATGAATGATATCTGTTTAAGCAGATGATGCCACTACTCAAAGGACCTGCGTCTGGCACAGGTTCTGAGGGATTTTGACGAATATTTGCTTCATACGCTGTCCGACCTACTCTTAGTCACACGTGCATATGAAACTGTAGACAATAACAGATTTGTAAAAAGAACGTGTTATCCTTTATCTTCAAAAATGCATGAAAATTGGAGTGCTAAATGGGTGGTTTACTTAAACCTTGTGAGCATGTTTTCATTGGCAATATTCCCGGTAAATTAAAATTACTCGGCCGAATATCTCAATTGATATATAAATGAATAAGCAAAAATCTTCTATAAGTCTTTAAAACTTGCAGACGAATTTCAGCAGAAAATATCGTAACGACAGGCAGGTCTCATTTCATTTTTCGTCGTAGTTTGCTAAAATGCTAATGAGAAACATATTAGAATTTTTTCGTTGACCTACTGACAGTGAAACACATTATTTTCCCAAAATCAGGGATAATCTCGGCGTTATCAGATCTGAATGCGAAAACTTGCTATTTACCTTCGTAATTTAATATTTCCAATCTGAGACTAAGGGAGATTGATGAGCTATATTTCCCTATTCCGGCTAATGTTAGCATACAGAAAATTGAACAAACAGTTCCGCATGTTAGAATTGACTAGTGAAGACGTTAGAAAATATATGTGTGTATTATCTAATGTTATTCCTTTTGAAAAGCAATGAACCAAGCTATATGCATGAACCTACAAAATATGGGTTACCTAGGTATCGAAATTACACACGAGATAGAGAAAAAAATCTTTCCCTCTTGGAGATCCCCTGCATTGAATAATAATTTTTATTTTATGCTTGAATTTCAGTGAATATCTGCGCTTACCTTAAAATAATATTACTGCGACTACGGTGTGCCAAAACTCCACTAAGGTAAATGATAAATAATTTAGCAATTCGAATCAGAAAAAGGAATACTGCAAATTAACAACTATCTGGAGCTTATTTGTAAGTCGTTATCAGACCACGATTGATTCTTGTTTCCGAAAAAATACAAACCAAAGTTTTCTTCTGAGCTTACACCTTAGACAGAAAACCTATGAGCCTTAATAATTGCGTATTGGGTGAATCGTTTCTTAAAGCGCCAACTTTACTGATTTAAACGTTGGCACCACCAAAGACCTACAGAGAATCATGGAGTTGAATAGGAAAGATAAATTGCCAACTTTAAAGATATATATGTATATGTAGTAGTACATAATATGGTTGTATAAAACAGCAGCTGATCGACAGAATTTATCAATATTTCCCACAGCAACTAGTTAAAAATGGCTTGTTACAGTCAATAAAATCTTTAATTTAGTCGCCTTTTTTGAGATAGGATGCACAGATAGGTTTACAAATGGCATATTTCCAAAACCGAGAACGTAAAATCTGTTATACATACCAGAAGTACGTCATGTCGAAAAGAAGCACTGCATGTAACTATAATTTAGTTGCTCAAAATGAAACTCTACTCGACTGGTCACAGAATGAATATAACCAGCAATAATGTTTTTGTTCATTCAATCCGACAATCCTTTTCATCAGAATCATGAAATGTAAAACCGGATTGCCAAAATATTAAGGTTCAGGCAGCTAAAATAAACTCACTCTTATAAAACAGTTAATATAAAAGTTACAAGCAATGAGTTGTTGCAATTTTTAATATAGGTGCAACTTAGAAACAATTTGAAGGGAAAGCTGAAGTACAGAGTAAAGCTTTGTACATGTAGCAGCCAGAAGGTATTAATTTGGCAAAAATAAAATACATAATTAGAATGGAAACTTAAAATTTACTCCCATCCGCATAAAACTACGCATCCGCACACACTTAGATATCATGCTTACAGTCATTGATTTCGATGGTGATGATAATAATTCTTTAAATAAATTTCGCGAGCTTGATTTAAGTACAAATCATATTGTGTTTAACCAGGCGTCGAAATACATAGCAAAACTACCGTCGGTCATTTTGCCGTTATATTCTGATGATGGTCATGGAGGGTCGAAACGCGTCAGCGCGTGTGGCTGAAGGTAGTTTTGCTATATTACATGACGAGCGTGAAAATACAGTGGGGTTGGTGTTTACTTCAAGCTCGCAAGATCTATGTAAAGCAATGTTCGTTTAAGGCAGAATATTTGCATGGTTGTTGTAAACGTAATTTTGCTAAATTTAAATTCAGAATGGCTCCTACCAACTCATTAGAATTAATATCCTTAGAAAGCATGACTGAAGAAAGTTTATTTTGCTCATTAGTATTTCAAAGATCATAGCATAACAAGATTTTACACACACAAATATATATATATATATATATATATATATATATATATATATACATATATATATATATATATATATATATATATGCAGAATTATAGGGTAATGGTAGGATATGATTATATGTTTATTGTTAGTGTAAACTAAACATTGTACTGGATATTAAATGCAATCGATTACATAGAAGAGCCTCCTTCTTAATGAGCACTCATTAAGTACTTACCATAAAACAGAAGTTTGGAATTGGCGCCAAGATGCATTTGCTTCAGAATCTAACAAAGCCAGCACTAACCGACTTAAGCATCAAACTACATATATTTGCAAGTTGAACACAAGTTTTTTCTTCGTGATGAGTCTTCTTTTAGGTAGATTCTATTCTTCATCGCTTTCGATCTGAATCTCCAACGAACCATCCTAAACCTATTATTATGTGAAAGAATAAAAAGCCACCTGGTGAAGGGTTCATTAAATAAATTATAGTGGTCAAAAATGTTTAAATGTATTTTGCCAGTAGAAATTGAACAACAATTAAGAAAGGAAAAAAAGTTAAAAATGTGGTCTGTTTCTAACTTATTGGAAACTCATAATCTAGTTTCCAGAATTTCCCCATCCACGGTGCTATATAACGGAACAATTGCGTGCAATACATAGATTCGGTATCGTAATGGATTAATTGAAAGACATTAAATGAAATGCCTTTTTTAATCCCGGCTGCAACAATTCTGATAAGTGATTTATAAATCCCTAATCAGAACCAAACTACTCTACTTGATAAATGTCATTTTCTACATTATGCAATGTCGAGTATATATACGCAATTTTAAGTAATATGCCAACTTAAGTTGGTTAGTGTTTCATTCACGTGGAACTTATTTGTCATTTTCAATGACCTGAAGTTCGAACTTGCAATTCCTTTTCTGTCATAATAAAACAGACACTATGCCACTTGGGGAAGTGATATTCAATTAAATTCAAAGTGCATGATTTGGTTTATATGCATGTCAGTATAAAATAAACTTTGCATAAGGTAGAAAAGGCAATTCCTCCAGGAGACCAGCCTTGTTCTTATTGGGAACTCCTCGAGTTCTGTCCAGAATTTTCCGAGATTGAGGCTCAAAAATTACGTTTAGTCTCCGCGATTTCCGTTTTCGGGTTGGCGCTATGCACTATCAATTTCGTAAAGATCAGATTGTTCCTCATTTCCAAGGTACGCATTGTGTTCGTCTTAATGTTGGCTGGGTGCGGATTTTTCCCTTTCTTCTGAAGGTTTCAACATCGTTCATTCTAACTACTAGACACGAGGTGAGGACTAAACTAATTTGACTGACGACGTTATGATTTGTAGTTAGCTGAATCATCACCAGGCCTCTAATCACACATATACAGTACAAGTTTCGCTGGATAAATTGCCTTTGTATCCTAATGCAATGTTTAAGCGTATACTAATTATATATATATATATATATATACCTCTCTCTACTATATATATATATATATGATGATTTAAATTAAATTTAGAATGACAAAGTAGCCCTAAGCATATGATTTATTAGAGGAACAAAAAAAAGAGTTTTATTTAAAAAGAAATGCAGTCCACATAACGAAGTAAGCATAAAAATATTTAGTCCAAAATAATCAAAAAAGAAGAAACGTAATTGAGCACAGTTTTGTATGGGGCTGCCGAAGCCCAATGGTAATTTCAGTACACCAACATTTTTTTTCGTTTGCACACTTCTGCAAAACTTTGTTCTGTTGAACTCGCTTGCAAATAAGTAAGTATAACAGCACAATTAATTTTTATTAAATTTTAAAATTAGTTCTTTTTCATTTTGTCAGTAACTTGCATAACTGCAATTTGTTAAGTTTTTTTATTTTTGAAAATTTTGGAAATATCGTTTTTTGTTTTACTTTTATATGCAGACTGTTTTCTATTTATTTATAAAAATTTTTTTGTTTTATTCTCTAGTAATGTATATGATGGAGCGAAAACGCAATTTTGTCATATTAACTATATTTTTAATATTTATGGAAAATTAAATTTCAAATGTAAAAATTTCAATATTAATTGTACAAGATGCAATTTTTTTAAATATGATAAAATATTTTTATGTGAAGTATAATGGTGTATATATACATGAATATATATATATATATATATATATATATATATATATATAGATATATATATATATATATATGTATATATATGGTAAAATTGAATTAAATGCACCGTTAGATTAAAGTTATAATGGCATATTAATAAAATTAAATTGCATAGAACGTTGTTTGTGCAGACTGCATGGTAGGGGTGGCATTGAGTGATCGAACGCGACAATTCAGTTCAGAGTAACGCAGCTAATTCGAAGAGACACGGAAACTATATGTCTGAAGTGTTTCTATGTTTTTTAACAAATATTTATGACTTTAAGTATGTATTAGGTGTTGCGGACCTACTTTACTGCGGCTGACTCCTTTAAGAGGATAAGCCGGCTCCATTGATATCCCGAATTAAGCCTCTCCATGCCGGGCGGTTGGCAGCCATTTCGGCTCATAAAGAGGGCCAATGACGCTCCCAGTGACGCGGGCCATAAACATTGCGTAAACCTATGAGTTCCATGTCCGATTTGATTGTTGCAAGCCATTTCTTCAGTTGCCCACCTCGGCGGCGGCGCCAGGTTGCACATTGACCTGGGTTCATCACCTGCCGTACCAGTTCGTCTTCGGGTTTGCGTAGTACGTGCCCGAACCATTGAAGTCGACGATGTTGGATCCAGACGGACAGTTGCATGATGTCCCCACATTGGTGACGAACAGATGCGTTCGACACCCGGTCCATCCATTTTGTCTTTGTGATGTACCTTAGGCACCAATGGTCGAATACTTCAAGCTTTTTGGAGTCCTCAGAACGTAATGGCCAAGTCTCACAGCCATACAGTAGCACAGGGGGAACAGTAACCTGGTAGACTCGGATTTTCGTTTTGAGGCTGATTTCACTTCTTCTCCAAAGTGAGTTCTTCAATTGTAAGAAAGCAAGTCTGGTACGGTCGATGCGTGTTCGGACTTCATTCTTTGCTTGACCAGTTGGAAGTATTTTTGAGCCAAGGTACATAAAATCGTCGACGTTTTCGATTGGGCTGTCGTACACCGTGAGCTGCTCATCAGATGAAGATACACCGATGGCGAAGGCTTTCGTTTTGTCGGCATTGATTTCCGGACCAACGGCTGATGAAAACTGGGCCACTTGATCCAAAACGGTTTGCATGCTCCCAAAGCTGTCAGCAAGGAGAACAACATCGTCTTCGTAATCAACATCCGTCAGCCACAGGTTATTTGATACTTGAACGCCTCGGAACCCAGTTAGCGCGTTGCTCAGAATCCAGTCAACCGCATAATTGAACAATATGGGTGACAAGGGACATCCTTGTCGAACCCCTGTGTGCAGACTGAATTCATCCGATTCTTCTCCGTAAACACGTACTCTGGCTTTGGTGGCTGCATAGTAGGCCTTGATCAGATTGACGAGTTTTATGGGTATTCCGTCGAGCAGCATGATGTTCCATAGGGAGTCGCGATCAACAGAGTCAAAAGCAGCACGGAAATCAATAAAACAAGCGACGGTTGGTTGTTGAAATTCGTTGCGATGCTCCAAAACTCGCCGTAATGTAAAGATCTGATCAACACAGCCTTTGCCTGGGCGGAACCCACCCTGATTGGGACGGGTACGGGCATGCCGCTCATTACAGAAGCGGTTCAATAGAATCGACGCCAACAGCTTGGATGCGGTGTTGAGAAGACTGATACCACGGTAGTTTTCGCAACTTGATCTATCACCCTTTTTGGGAAACGGTAGCAGGATTGACATTCCGAAGTCTGACGGGCATGCTTCCTGTTCCCAGATAGAAGAGAACAGTCGATGGATTGATGGTAGTAGTGTGCCTATACAGGCCTTGTAGATCTCCGCAGGTATTCCATCTTCACCGGGGGATTTCTTGTTCTTCATGCGCTGGATGGTCGTAGCGATCTCAGCCTCAGTTGGGGAAGAGCAGTCCACGTCGTAGCTGGGTGTAGATGTTGTAGGTGGTTGCGGTGGGGAGCGGCCACTGTATGGTCGGTTCAATAACTGCGAAAAATGTTCAACCCATCTTGCGATTTTGCCATTGACATCAGAAATCAAGTCTCCTGTTGCGCTGCGTAGAATTGTCTCTGCATTGCGCTTACCGGATGCTTTACGTATAAGACGGAAGAGACCCCCGAAATCACCGACGTTTGCAGCCGATTCCATGGCGGAAGCCATTTCATCCCAGTACTGCTTACGGTCAGCCCGAGCAGACCTCGTGGTTTCACGTCTCAGGTGGCGATAATTAGGCGCGTTATTCATCCGGGCATCTCTTGCTTTTTGTGACGCCCGTATCGTGCGTTCAGAGATCCAGTCTTTATGGTGACTTTTGATGGTTCCGAGCGTTTCAAGCGCAGCTTGCTGAGTAGAGAGTTTCAAGTTATTCCATTGATGCTCCACATTGGTTTTATCTACGGCATGAGTTCCACCGTCAGCGGAAGTCAACTTTGCAGTGATTGAGGCAGATAGTGC